>JARQOC010000006.1:134257883-134350048 GCA_033576535.1 Allobates femoralis
GGCGCCCTGTTTGGCTGGTGGGTGCTGGCATCATGATAGGCCGAAGCTTGGCCCACAACACCTCACACATCTCGGGTATGATGTAGGTGATGGTCGACCGGCCAATCCTAAACTGGTAGTGAAGGGAGGCATACGACTCCCCTGTGGCCAAATACCTGTCAATGGAAAATACAGACAAATTAGTAAGGTACACACACATTGTATGACTTTATTAAAAGCACACAAGAGATTTTGGCAACCTCCTATGCAACATGCATGACATCAGATGATTAAAAAATAATGTAGCAACGTGACACACACTTGGCTGCTCAATTGAGTGATACACAACCAAACCAAAAAATGAAGGGAAAAAAAGGGGGGGCATATTCACACATACAAAATAAATGATTACCCACAAAAGGCCATCACACAGCACAGTACATTACACAAGATTGTACTGAGAGTCGATAAAGCAACATTATGCTGCGGACCGATAGTATACCATAAAACAGACACCAGGTTCCCTAAAATCAACAGACATTGAGTAAACTCATTGAGTAAACTCAAGCAAGCAGGCAGCAGGGCAACAACACTTACCTTAGCGTCACAACCAGTTTTTCAGCTGGTGAAATGGTTGGCCGCCACCTTGTGTCCTGCCTAGAAATGTCATTGGCCACCAGGTCCAGAAAGGTGTCAAACGCTGGCTCTGACATCTGCAGGTATCGTTGAAACTTATAAGGGAACTGCCGCAATTGGGGACACAGGACATGAAATGCCCCATGTTATGGGCACAGCAGGTTCACCTCATGGATCCAGATCCACCAACGTCGGGCCTGTCGCCATTGGCGTCGCCAAAAGCCACATAGCAGGATCAACAAATCAAGCTCCACAACCATGATGCACTGTGATCACTGACAGAATTTCACATAAAGGAAGGTGGTCACACCCCAAAATGAGCTGCCCTTCTTATTGGCTGAGGGGTGTGGCTAATCATGAGTATTTATGGCCACAATCAAAAATCAATAAAAATTTTACTCTTCTCCGTTAACGGATTGTGCCTATATATACCATCCGTTAACGGAACCGTTTTTTAGCCACAACCAATGCTCAAAAATGTCCAAAAGCACCCATAAATAAATGCATTCATTTTTACGAACACTGCCAAAATCGGATTGCCATGTGTGACCCTAGCTAAATCGGAAGTTTACATACACTATATTGAAAAACACATATGCATGTTTTTCTCACTGTCTAACATGAAATGGGAATAAACCTTTCTCATTTTAGGTCAATTAGGATAACCATAAATATTTATATTTGCCAAATGTCAGAATGATGAGAGAATTTTTAGGGCATTTTTATTACTTTCTTCAAAGTCACAACTTTACATACTCTAAGATTACTATGCCTTTAAACAATTTGGAAATAAGACAAAAGACAGGGAGCACAAAATGAGTAGCACCTGGTGTTCCATTGGCTATGATACGCTGGGGCTGAGTGATCACTCACCTCCTAAGGTACCTTTACATGCCGCCACTATCACTGGCAATCGGTATAAACCGTACATGTGCATGCACGTTATTAACGGTTGCTAACGATCGCCGATTCCGCATGTACACGTCGCAATTGAGTTGTCAACTCAAGGTATCGTGGTTCCCCGGAAGTTCCAAAAATCCTGCAGATAACTTCCTGTTGAATACCGTCGCCGCTTCACACGCTACTATCCACAAAGGAATATGGGTGTACATCTTTAGCGCCGCAAGAACATAGGCGTGACAGACTTGTGTATTCCGTGACGCTAATACGTTGATTGGACAACGCAATAGCGTCATGATTGGCCAGCCTGCGCTGGGAGGCTGGCTAATACATGACGCCATTGCAATTGTGTAGTGTGAATGGACAGCTCGTTAAATATGGCGCCCTGTGAAGGGACAGCCAATGGTAACACAGTAGCCCCCACCAATCATCGCTGATGGGGCGCGGTATCCAGCACGCTGTGGCACGCCTCTATCACTAGGTGACGCAGATTACATCCCTATCGCCCATTTACACGCCACTACCAGGGCAATTCACCCTTTGGGTTGCCTCAGATTTTAGAACACGGCTCAGAAACCGCTACCCGGAGCAACTGCGAGAAACCCGATCACTTTCCCAAATTACACGCTGCAACTTCGTAGCAATTTCAAGGCAACAGTGACAAAAATCCCGATTGCCGGGCAGTTGCTACCCCGCAGTGGCAGCGTGTAAAGGTACCTATAGGGTTGTGCACTCCTGCATAATCTCAGTTTGCAGGGTAGAGATGAGGACGCTGAACATCGCCACTCACTGCGGCTCTTCCTGCTTGCTTTCACGTGATTGCAAGAAGCCGTAACCAGAAATACATCACTGCAGGTCCTATTACCCCTGGATGGTGAATTATCAAAACCCAGAGCAGCTCCTGCCACTTACCATCAGAAGGGACGTGGAATATAGAAGGAGAAGATATAGTGGTCTAAGAAGTGCTAGGGTAGAGGAGTATATTAGGGCAATCGTTAGGCTGGAAACACACTGTTCTACTTACATGTGAATCTCTCGGACGAGACTCAGATCAGTGATCCTGAACGGCCTCTCCCTCTCTGGACGGAAGTCTGATGCTGCACAAAATCACAAGCAGCTGACACTCCCGTCCAGAGATGGAGAGGCCATTCAGGGTCACTGATCCGAATCTCGTCCGAGAGACTCACATGTAAGTTGGATAGTATTTTTCCACCCTTAAGGTACCACCTGATGAAGATAGCGTTATGCTCTCGAAAGCTGAAAAGGCAGGTGCGAACAAAGTGACCTACAAAAATGGCTCAGTTACACTAGTTCTGTCAGGAGGAATGGGCCCAAATTCCTACCAACTATTGTGAGAAGCTTGTGGAAGGTGTCCAAAATGTTTGACCCAACTTATAAAGTTTAAGGGCAATGGTACCAAATACTAATAAAATGTATGCAAACTTTTGACTTTGCAGAAAGTAACAAAAATGCCCTAAAATATTTTGTCTCTCTCATTATTCTGGCGTTTGGCAAATATAAATAATTATGGTAATCCTAATTGATCTAAAAGGTTTATTCTGATTTCCCATCAGGTAGTGAGAAAAAAAAATGCATACGTGTCTTTTAATATAGTGTGTGTAAACTTCTGGTTTCAACTTTAAGGCTAGGGTCACACATGGCAATCCGTTTTTTATAGTGTTTATAAAAACGGATCCGTTTTTGTTAGGGTGCTTTTTGTGCCTCCTGTGACCCTGAACGTTTTTTGGATTTTGTCATTTTTCTAAAAAAACGCATATGCGTTAGCCCATGGTACCTATATGTACCTATATATATATGCGTTTCCCATAGGGCCCCATGTTAAAAAAACACATTTTTTTTTAATGCTAGCAACGTTTTTTGGAGGCAGGGAAAAACGGCATAGCGTTTTTGAAAAACGCATTGACACTTATGGCCACGACACACGCTTCAATTTTATGAGCGATATCGCTTGAGCGATCTGCTTTTTTGATCCCTTAAGCGATATCGTCTGTGCGTCGCTACGTGTAATCAAGCGATTTTACAATGTAAAATCGCTTAATTGTTTGATCGCAGATTTGTGAACATGTTCACAAATCTGTCGTTGGTCGGCCGGTGGACACGCAACATCGCTGCGTGTGACACCGGCAGACGACTGATAACACAGCTCCCAGCACCTCTCACAAGCGCTGGGAGCTGGTATCCAAGGTAAACTCACCACTGTGTACCTTAGATACCAGCCGGTGAGCGGAGGAGGCTGGTAACTAAGGTACACATCGGGTATCTAGGCAGCGCGCTCTGCCTAGATACCTGCAGTTTACCTTGGAGACCAGCCTGCTCCAGCTTACTGCAGGCTGGCAGCGGGAGCAAGACATCGTGGAAACGATATTTAAATCGTTTCCACGATGTCTCTGGTCTATTGATCGCTGGTGAGTCTGTCTGTGTGACAGCTCACCAGCGATCTGAACGATACGTGCATGTGATCGCTAACAATATCGTTCATAAAATTGAAGCGTGTGACGCCACCCTTAAGTGCACCATCCGTTAATGGATATGCGTTTTTGGACTTAGAAAAAAAAAGTCCAAAAACTGAATCCAAAAACGGATCCAGGGCAAAACGGAGGTCATGTGTGACCCTGGCCTAAATGTGACAAACATGCCAAAGATTAAGAAATCAGGAAGGGGCAAACACCTTTTCACACCACTGTATATACTGTAGATTTCATCCTCTGCATTGCAATAGTTGAAATTCTGCTGAAGAAATGCTGCAGAATACACTGACATACTGTGAATGACAAATTTTGCTGCGGTATACGACTGGTGTATGGTGCTGCTCATATTGTAATAAGCAGTGGATTTTCTACCTGGTAAATCCAGTCAGAACTTCTGCTGTGTGTCTGACACATGTCAATACTTCACTCTTTTATAGACCATGGAATATGTAACATAAGCATACATAGTGATATAGATTTCACTTTTGCAGCAGTAGAGAAAAAAAAAAACTATCTCATATGCAAATGATATTCTTATGTGCTTTGCACTTAGTTTGATTGACAGCATTCACTGTGTGTGCGTGCTGGGCTCCTGAGTGTTATTACAGATGTTCAGGACTGAGGATATAATGTGCGCATTGTTTGATCTGGGCAAGTTAATTCTACCAATTAAGGGTGGCTTTACACTAGCATTTTTTGCCCTCGGGAGAAACCGGATGCTACCGGATCCGGTTTATCCGGTTTGTCAGCAACGTATCCCTGTGCGCTCTGCAAAAGCACACTGCCTGGGGCTTCCTGTGAAGCTGTATCCATAGTAAACAGTGGGTTTCTATGGAGCAGCGTTCAGAGGAAGCACCCGACGTTAGCAGTCAGAATTACAGCAGGCTGGGCTCAGCTGTAACGTCATCCGGCTAACGTGGGTGCACTGTTCAGTGTGACCCTAGCCGAAGTGCAACAGGCAATGATAGATGCTCTCACATAAAGTGAGCTTCTGTAAATGGCCAATGCTGGTCAGTGCAGTGAATATTCATAAAGCTTAATGTGCAGCCCCAGATCTAAGCAGTGGGACAGTGTGGCGCCCCGCAACGAGTGCGTCACAGGAAGGTATTGCATCCCTGACTGAAGATGTAATATCTTCTGTCTCAGTGATGAAATGGTTAAATCCAGAGCTCCTTGTACCACATGCACTACTCAGAGGTAGAGGACCAATCAGGTCCTGGTGGGAGGACTGTAACGTGTAGTGTGGGGAAAGAGGAGAACAGCAAGTGAGACAGAGAGAGTATGTGGAAGAAGGAGGAAAGGAGCAGGTGTCTGCACAGTGCCGTGCAGCCCTGGAAAAGCAACTAACCGGGAGGGCACCAACAAATGGTGACCCAGACAAGAAAGCGGGCAAATAGCAACTTAAGCAACGGGTTCAAAGACACCCATGCCTCAGTCCTACCGGACACCGGTTCCGAGACAGTCAGTCGTCCACCGCTGTTCTGCAAAACCGGAGTGACGGAGTAGCTTTTTAGGAGCGCCTCACTACAGCCGCTCACCCAGCAGTCTTACCAGCAGGGTACCCACCATTGAGACTCTGGATCCTTTACAGCCCAGGTTGGAAACCCGGCTAAGGTAATCCAATAGAGATTCCCAGTGCCTTGAACTGGTGCACTAAGGCAGCAACGGCAACAAGAATAGGACAGTCAGTAACAGAGGAACACTGTGAAGCTCTGGACAGAGGCTGTTCATTACTGGGACCCACCCGATCCGTTACCTAAAGAACTGTATACCGTGTACCGCACCGAACTTGCAGTAAAGACCCGTTATAGAGGAGCACGGTGTCAGTGCATTTCTTTCATAACTGTTATTAACCCTTGCTCATAAAAACAACCGAGCTGCCGTATTCCATCCAGTGCAGCTCCTGGCCCTGGGGACTACTGCTCATCCTGTGAGGAGCATCCCATCTAGCTGCCGCACATACCCCGGAGGCCCAAGCAGCGCCGGTGCCATCACTGGACTCCCACAGGTGGCGTCACGACAATCAATACTAAATCCCAATCCCTTTTCCCTTTTTCATTTGACCACCGGGCCCCACAGCCTCAGGCGCGGAACCGTGACAAGTGAAGCATCGCCTGAGACGTGAGAACTCGGCAACGGTGAGTCAACAGCAGGAAACTGGTAAGATCTATCTTTCTATCTATAAACAAATAGAGCAGCACTACTCAGTGGGTGCTAATTAGCTCAGCTGTCTTCCCAGCACGTATATATACTTGACAAAATGCTGCAGCACTCCGTCATTAGACGTATCTTTATGCCTTTATTTCGGCCACAGGTACCATTGGGCAACGTATCGGGCACATGTGCCCTAAATTTTGGTGTGCTGCCTATGATTTTTGTAGTGGTATCTAATCTATCTATCTATCTATCTATCTATCTATCTATCTGTGGCGCCCCTGCGGGTATTAGCCACAGTATAAGATCATAATAGTTGCACTCACTTAGAAAGCCAAGCCACTGCACTACCACCTTTGGCCAGTAGGGGGAGCTCCAGAGACACCAGAGACTTCCCTAGAGATAAAACACTGGTTTGAGGTAAATTTTCAGACAGTTGGAGCCAAGAGCTCAGAGTGACAGGAGCTGCATTGAGTTCCTGAGGACTGGCTGACAATTTCCAGGGCCAAGCCATCGGTCTGAGGAGGAGAAAACTGATAAGAGGAACACTTTCAGAATCGGGTAGCATCATTATCTACCCTAGATAAAAAGCGCAGATACGGATACCGGATCCGTGGCTGCATTAGTTATATACAATACAGCAACCGGAAAACGTGAGGTAACAACAAGCTTCACAGGGCCAGACACAGCAACATACTAAGAGTTCAGCAGTACTCCCGGAGGGGGTAAGCAGAGAGAGACAAAGGACTCAAGTTGCCTGTTGAGTGGGACCCAGAGAGGACAGATTTGGGCCGGCAGCGAGTTCACACACGGCAGCAGGGCCACATAGACAGCGCAAGCAGGAGGTAAAGGACCCGGTGGGGCCTGAGCAACTGAACCCCTATTGCAGACTCCGGAGACGGGACTTGTTGTATTATAGTTTGGTTGAAAGTAAACCAGTTAAACCTCATCTGTGCCTCAGCCTCTGATTTAACAGCTACCATCTATCCAGGATTGGGACCATCACCGCTGAGAGAATTTGCTGTGAATCAAGTAAGTGTCTGTGTCCTTAACATCTCCTCACCATACTTCCATCTTCATCCATCATTAACTTTAACATCACCCGTCCAGGGGACCCTACAGCCCTACCCGGAAAAGGGCTATACCATCTCAGCTGCCTCTCACCATCATCCCCTGGCCAGTACAAGGCAGCGGTGGCCATATATAGCCACATTATTCTGGGTGGCGTCACGACAATAACATCTACAAACTTTATAAATTATATAAACTTCTAAATCCCCTGTAAATACCCCCTTTTAGGAGTGTGCCAGCCTGGGGCCACGGCCTGGGTCCAGCCACCAGTGACTCCCCCAAGGAAAGGGACCCTGCGCCGGGTATCCCGGTCCCCTAAGCTGGGCGGCACATCTCTCTTTGGCGTCACGAACAGGATTTACCGTGCCTGGTTAAATCGGGTACTGTGTGCCGTGATTAATGCCGAAAATTGTGAGAAAATCCGAGAAAAATTGACTTTTTTATCAAAAAGTGATTTTCCCATTGGAAACCATTGAAATAGACTTTTCCCCATTGACTAACATTGAAACAAAATGGCCGCCAGCCTCTGAGGTAAAATTGCATCATCACTAATTACCTCATAACTGCCACAGCACGAGACTGCTATTTGAACTGTGTCATAGCCCTGAGCTCTGATCTGACTGAAAAATTTCAGATTCCGCCATTACTGAGCTCACGGCGAGCAGAAGCAGCAGGGGGCGTGTCTTTGTGGGCGGTACCAAGCTGAGAGCTCTTACGTCGGCAAAAGGGGAAAACCAATCCTGCTGCATAGCGGAACGATTATACGCCATCCCGACGGAAGCAGAGGACCGGAAGGGTCCGGATTAACTAAGGGGGCGCAACATGTCGCAGCACGGAGACGCCGAAACACCCGGCGACACAAATGCAGCTGAATCACAGAACAGAGCGCTCGGCAGCACAGCGGCGCAAGGTGCAGCGCCCATTATGCCGATGTTGATGCCATACACCCCAGGTGCTCCATGGCTTCCAGTGTATGAAGGTAAGCCTAATACTTTTGATGATTTTAAAGAAAAACTGCTGGCCTATTTAAACATGTTTCCAATGGCAGAAGTTCAGCGTGTCGGTTTGCTGATGGCACAGTTAAATGGTAATGCCAAGCGAGAAGTCACAGCATGGTCCGCTGATCTAAAAGACACTGCTGAGCATATTCTAGCTGGATTAAAGGCAGTATTTGAAACTACTGCTGGTAGCAAAGCAAAGACCAAATTCTTCAATTGCAAACAAAAGGCCAATGAGAGTGTGAGAGACTTTGCCCTGAATTTACAAGAGGCCCTTAAAGCGCTTACACTGGCTGAACCAATGTTTAACACTGGCGCTGATAAATTGTTAAAAGATCAATTCATTGAGGGACTATTAACCCCTTCTCATCGAGGACATGCGAGTATGCTGACTTTCAAGGACCCTGAAGTGACATTTGCCCAGTTAAAGGAGAGCGCTATTCGTCTCCAGCAGGCAGAGGCACTTTGGGATCAGGATCCTGAGCAATCCATTACAGAAACCCCTCAACAACAGAGAATGCCAGTGACATCAGTTAAGCCCCTGGAGGCCAGTGTTAATGATGCTTTCCAGCAAAAGCTTGACTCTCTAACAGACATTGTCACCTCAATGGCTAAAACCATGCAGGAAATGAGAGAATCACAGACTACATCCAAGATGGAGTTGGCGAACCGCAGAGAGGATATTCCCTGGATGAGACCCCAGAGATACCCAGCGTGGAGAGGACAACCCAACGACCGTTACCAGCCGGATGGACAGCCTATTTGCCGCCGTTGCCGGAAGCCAGGCCACATCGTCCGCAATTGTGATTTAAACAAGGATCCCCTGGGAATGCGGGCCGCTTCGCAGGAGTGAACTTTCAAGGCCCAACATCCTGGCACGATAAGTACGTCGGAGGACGTCCCATTATCCCCATCGTGCTGGACGGTATTCCCCTCAATGCCTTGTTGGACACTGGTTCCCAGATTTCATCTATACCACATATCCTTTATAAGAGGTACTGGGCAGATTCAGACATTGATAAAAGACCATCTAATGTTGAGCTAAGTATATATGCTAGTAATGGAAAATTGGTACCGCAAGTAGGATTTAGAGAGATGACCATTAAGATTGGTAGAGTAGAATTAAAGAATCAGGGTATCATAATTGTTGATGTTAACCGACGGGAACCTTCTGTATTGATAGGTATGAATGTTTTAGAAAATTGTTTTTCCGAGGTTATTACTATTTTACAGCAATTTGCGGAAACTGCCCAATCCTGCCAGCAGAGAATTCTCCGGAGAGAGATAAAAGCATTGGTGCTGAAGCAACAAGTAGAGGTTGCAGGTGGAGAAATCGGCAGTGTGAGGGTAAGTGACCCAACTCCTATAGTAATACCTCCAAAAACTGAAATGCTGGTATGGTGTAGAGCAGCCATTGGTATTAAAGGACGAGATTACCAAGCCTTGGTAGAGCCTGTGTACACTGATAGTAGACCCACAATATTAACGGCTAGAGGAATAGTCGAGGTACACAGGGGAAGAGTGCCCATACGTCTTTTGAATTGTGGAGAGGAAGAGGTCACTTTACCAAGGTACGCTACAATGGCCAAGCTATACACTGTTGACAACAATGCCATCACAGCCATTGGGCCCTTGAATCCGTCATGTCAGGCGGACGACAATGGTTCAAGTGGAGAATTAGAAGATTGGTGTCAGCAGCTGCATATAGGTACAGATTCAACACCTACCCACCAAAAACAAGGGGTGTACCGACTAGTAGAAGAATATGAACGGGTCTTTAGTAAACACCCATTAGACTTCGGACAGATAAAAGGGGTAGAACATACAATTCCTACCGGTAACCACCCACCAATAAAAGAGAGATATAGACCCATACCGCCCGCTCATTATCAATGTGCTAAAGACATGCTGAGAGAGATGAAACAGGCCGGGGTAATAAGAGACAGTTGTAGTCCCTGGGCAGCCCCTCTGGTCATAGTTAAAAAGAAAGACGGAACCATGAGAATGTGCGTAGACTACCGGCAGATTAATCACATTACCCATAAAGACGCCTACCCCTTACCTAGAATTGAAGAGTCACTAGCCGCTTTAAGATCTGCTAACTATTTTTCCACCTTAGACTTAACAAGTGGGTATTGGCAAGTCCCTGTGGCTGAGGAAGATAAAGAGAAGACAGCGTTTACCACCCCGATGGGTCTCTGTGAATTTAATTGTATGCCATTCGGACTCTGCAATGCACCCGGTACCTTTCAGCGATTGATGGAATGCTGTCTCGGACACAAGAACTTTGAAACCGTCCTTCTGTACCTAGATGATGTAATAGTCTACTCAAAGACTTACGAACAACATCTACAAGATCTGGCAGAAGTGTTCGAAGCCTTATCCCGGTATGGTATGAAGCTCAAGCCATCAAAATGTCACCTTCTAAAGCCAAAGGTACAATACCTGGGACACGTTGTAAGTTCAGAAGGAGTAGCACCGGATCCCGAGAAAGTAACCGCAATAAGGGATTGGCCAAGACCTACCAGCGTGAAACAGGTGAGGCAATTCCTGGGACTGGTGGGCTACTATCGTAGATTCATCCAAGGGTTCACCAAGCTAGCAGCACCTCTACAAGACATCCTGGTAGGGCAGTCGAAGAAGCCTTCAAACCGCAATCCTCCTTTCCAGTGGAGTGATGAGAGGGAAGATTCCTTTGAAAAGTTGAAGAAGGCATTGACCGGAGAAGAAGTTCTGGCATACCCCGATTACCATCAACCTTTCATCCTTTACACAGATGCCAGTAATGTGGGACTGGGAGCAGTACTATCTCAGAAGCAAGGAGGCAAGGAGAAAGTCATCGCCTTTGCAAGTAGAAAGCTCCGGCCTACTGAAAGAAATCCTGAAAATTACAGCTCCTTCAAGTTAGAACTACTGGCAGTAGTCTGGGCTGTGACTGAGCGTTTCAAACACTACTTGGCAGCTGCAGAATTCACCGTCTATACTGATAACAACCCATTGACCCACCTGGATACAGCCAAGCTAGGTGCGCTGGAACAGCGATGGATAGCCCGGCTGTCTAATTACAACTTCGTGATCAAGTATAGAGCAGGCCGAAAGAATGGAAATGCAGACGCCTTATCCCGGATGCCGCACTTGAGAGACGTGGAAGAAGAACCGGTAGAACTTGAAGAAATTGAACTACCCGCCTTCCATCGTCCCAAGGTAGGACAGTATCAATCCAGTGCCTACCAGAAACATCAACAGGTGAATCTCAACCCATTAGCACACCACAGATGGGCTGACACTCAAGACAGCAATCCAGCTGTGAAGTTGGTGAAAGAACTGCTGACTGAGCAAAGTGCGTATCCCAATGAAAATGCACCGAAAGAGACACATCAACTCTGGAAAGAGAGAGGCAAAATGTTCCTGTACCAAGGAAAGCTGTGCAGAAGATATACCAATCCAAAGACGCATGAGCTAGTATGGCAGATCATTGTGCCTAAACAAGATGTAAAAATGGTCCTAGAAGCTTATCACAATGGTGCTGGTCACTTCGGGTGGAAAAAGCTAGAAGTACTTTTAAGAGAAAGATTCTACTGGGTTGGAATGAGAAGATCAATTGAAGAATGGTGCAGAAACTGTGGTCCGTGCAACCTCAGAAGAAAAGATCTAAAAAACCAAAGAGCACCACTCCAGCCTATAGTTACCAAGCAACCACTTGAGCTCGTAGCAATAGACCACGTGAAATTGACACCAAGCCGGTCCGGCTATGTCTATGCTTTAACCATAGTGGACCATTACTCACGTTTCTTGGTAGTAGTGCCCGTGAAAGATCTCACTGCAAAGACAGCAGCTAAGGCGTTCCAGACATACTTTTGCAGACCTCATGGATATCCGGAACAAGTACTCGCAGACCAAGGTACAGCATTTGAATCAGAGATCTTCAGAGAATTTTGCAATATGTATGGCTGCAAGAAGATCCGTACAACAGCCTATCATCCGCAAACAAATGGCTTATGCGAAAAAATGAACCATATTGTAATCGATCTCTTAAAGACTTTACCAGAGACAGAGAGAAATCTATGGCCAGAGAAATTGCCTGACTTGGTAGACCTCTATAACAATGTCCCGGTAAGCTCCACAAACTGTACCCCAGCTTACCTTATGCGTGCAAGACCTGGCAAGCTACCAATAGATCTAGAAATGGGCATCGTAAAACCTGACGCAGAGGTGCAGGATTCCAACTGGGACTCCCTACGCCAACAACAGTATCGCCAAGTGCAAGAATGCGTAGAAAGGAATCTCCAGAAAACTAGAGAAAGACAAGAGCAATACTTCAACCAGAATGCTCTAGCAACCCCATTAAAACCTGGTGATCAAGTGCTCAAGAGAAACCGTCGCACTAATAAACTGGACAATCAGTGGGAATCCGTCCCATATACAGTTTTACCAATGAGAGTGAACAATTCTAAAATGTGTCTTATAAGCAAAGATGGTGGATTAACATCAGTACTAGTGTCAAGAGACAATCTAAAACTATGTCCAGAGACATTGAAAGAAAAAGAAGTCATTCAACCTGAACCAGAAGTTATTCAACCAGTACCGGTTCAACCTGTTGACGAAAAAGAAGAAGATGGAGTATATCACACCTATTTAGGAGACTTTCCTAAAACCTGGCCAACCTACAGTGGTGCAGTAGTAGTTCCCATGATGGCCTTCTATCAAACACCAGAGCCTGTAATACCAGAAGCCCCAAGACCAATAGAATTAGAAGCAGACCCTGTACCACAAGAAGTCCCAAGACAGGAAGAACAAATTCCTAGTAATAATAGTCCTGGACACGGTGGAATTGCCAATCCCACAAATGTGGAATTATCCCTAGCAGAACCAGAAGTACTTACTAGGTATACATCTACTCACACCATCACATTGAGTACACCCAGTACACAAGCGTTACGCAGATCACAGCGTAGTACTCAGGGTCAATTACCAGCAAGATATGCAGACTACCAAATGTAAATAGATATTTCAACCAGAAATATCTGAAAGGAACTTGTTTAGTTGTTAATCAGTAGTTATTAGATGTAACGTTAAAAAGCTCAGTACCTACAGAGACTATTCTGTATGAACTACTTGCATACTCTTGAACTCTTTTCTTCATTTATCAGCCCGGAGGCGGTAAATTAAAGCTCCGGAAAGACTGTTTTTTGAACATTCTTAAATTATTCATAAACTTTGTTGGAAAAATGGACGCTAATTGCAGTGCCTTTCCTAACAAATAAATAGCCCTCAAGGACAGAGCTGTATTAATGGACGCTATTTGAAGTGACTTTTTACAAGACTCTATTTTTTAAACTTGAGTGGTTTTTGTAACTTTTTATTTTTTTTTTAAGACTCTGTAGATATTATCTGTTATATCTTATGTTTATTGTCCCACAGTCCCGGAGTACTGTTCTTAACTAAGGGGGAATGTGGCGCCCCTGCGGGTATTAGCCACAGTATAAGATCATAATAGTTGCACTCACTTAGAAAGCCAAGCCACTGCACTACCACCTTTGGCCAGTAGGGGAGCTCCAGAGACACCAGAGACTTCCCTAGAGATAAAACACTGGTTTGAGGTAAATTTTCAGACAGTTGGAGCCAAGAGCTCAGAGTGACAGGAGCTGCATTGAGTTCCTGAGGACTGGCTGACAATTTCCAGGGCCAAGCCATCGGTCTGAGGAGGAGAAAACTGATAAGAGGAACACTTTCAGAATCGGGTAGCATCATTATCTACCCTAGATAAAAAGCGCAGATACGGATACCGGATCCGTGGCTGCATTAGTTATATACAATACAGCAACCGGAAAACGTGAGGTAACAACAAGCTTCACAGGGCCAGACACAGCAACATACTAAGAGTTCAGCAGTACTCCCGGAGGGGGTAAGCAGAGAGAGACAAAGGACTCAAGTTGCCTGTTGAGTGGGACCCAGAGAGGACAGATTTGGGCCGGCAGCGAGTTCACACACGGCAGCAGGGCCACATAGACAGCGCAAGCAGGAGGTAAAGGACCCGGTGGGGCCTGAGCAACTGAACCCCTATTGCAGACTCCGGAGACGGGACTTGTTGTATTATAGTTTGGTTGAAAGTAAACCAGTTAAACCTCATCTGTGCCTCAGCCTCTGATTTAACAGCTACCATCTATCCAGGATTGGGACCATCACCGCTGAGAGAATTTGCTGTGAATCAAGTAAGTGTCTGTGTCCTTAACATCTCCTCACCATACTTCCATCTTCATCCATCATTAACTTTAACATCACCCGTCCAGGGGACCCTACAGCCCTACCCGGAAAAGGGCTATACCATCTCAGCTGCCTCTCACCATCATCCCCTGGCCAGTACAAGGCAGCGGTGGCCATATATAGCCACATTATTCTGGGTGGCGTCACGACAATAACATCTACAAACTTTATAAATTATATAAACTTCTAAATCCCCTGTAAATACCCCCTTTTAGGAGTGTGCCAGCCTGGGGCCACGGCCTGGGTCCAGCCACCAGTGACTCCCCCAAGGAAAGGGACCCTGCGCCGGGTATCCCGGTCCCCTAAGCTGGGCGGCACATATCTAAAGAAAGAAAGTCTTTTAAGCAGCACACAAATTTGGGTGCAGAGCAGCTGGCTTACTTCTTAGCCTTGCATACATACGTATAAAAGAGTTTCATTGCAGCACTCCTCAAAGTTAAGATCAGTAGTCCTTTATTTCTGGCTTCTGTTGGACAACAGACAGGAGATGGCCACGCATCGGGCACACACGCCCTTTGTCAAGCAATCACATGTTACACTCCTCAGCCTTATATACAGTCTACCAAATTGAATTAATTGTGATATTAATCTTTCCATAACCTAAATTAATCATAAATTAGTGAGTTACAGTACTTTTGTTTTCCTATGATTCACTTTGTGTCTATATGTGTTAAGTATGTTATACTATTTTCTCCTATCATAGGTCTCTACTACTTTTAAAACTTAATGAGCATTTCATTTCAGTGTACACTGTTAATTCCATCATAATTGGTTAATGTACTCTATATTGAAACCCCTCATATCTACTTACAGTGCAGCGCCATTGTCTGAACTCCTCGTGCTGCATCTCAGCGTTGAGGAAGTGCCTACTGGGCATGCGTCTCTCCTAGTTTACTATCACCATAGCTACTGGCCTGTAGCCTCATCTCGCGATGACTAGGTGAATCCCGCGCATGCGCGGTAACTTTTACTTCTGTTTGTACTAAGCCTGCGTTCTGCGCTACTAAGCAACGTTAACCAGCGGCGGTTCGCCATAAGTCTTAATCTAACTATAATAGTATAACTATCAGATAATAACCTATATTGTCCGTGAATCTTTTACTTAAAAAGCGGACTTAACTCTTTTGTAATGAAGAAACTCTATATACACCAATATGGTGCAAATCGTCTATAATCATTGTGCTCACCGCTACATCCACTCATTTTAACCCCTCACATGTCCTTTGCCCATATCTAAACGGGCTAACGGTGCTGCAGTGAAACTCTTTTATACGTATCTATCTATCTATTTATCTATCTATCTATCTATCTATCTATCTATCTAATTAATCTATCTATCTATCACAAATAGAGTGGAGCAGCACTGGTATAATGGGTGCACAGCGATCTAGGCAATCCCTTTCAAGATGCCTGTGGATACATACAGTTTTTAAAGAGGGGTTGCAGCACTCCAAATTGATGAAGACAAGTTGTTTAATCCAATATATGGCACAAATGTGGCAACGTATCGGGCCCACATGCCATTAGGCTGTACTAAGGGCATGTGGGCCCGAAACATCACCACATTTGAGCCATATGTTGGATTAAACGACTTGGCGTCATCAACTTGGAATGCTGCAACCCCTCTTTAAAAACTGTATGTATCTATTTATCTATCTATCTATCTATCTATCTATCTATCTATCTATCTGAAAAAGACTGAACAGCACCAGATATTACCAGATTTGTGCAGCGCTTTTTCAATACCGGTCAAGTGTCCATGTAAACAATCCAAAAAAGGAAAAAGCAGCACCAAATAGATATCAAGTGAACCTTTATTGCCAATGGCGTGCCACAACATTGGCAATAAAGGTTCACTTGATATCTATTTGGTGCTGCTTTTTCCTTTTTTGGATTATCTATCTATCTATCTATCTATCTATCTATCTATCTATCTATCTATCTATCTATCTTTTGTCAGCGTTCACAAATATCATTGTGTTACAGTCAGCTGTGACCATCAAAATGGTAATCAAATCCAACATAATGCCGATGCAGTTGCATCCAATTGCACCCAATTTCACAAATAAAGCTGGATGCAGTCGGACGCATTTTCCACTGTATCACACCGGAATGCAAGTGTGAAACTAGCCTAAGGCTAGGGTCACATTTGCGTCGTGACCCTAGCCTAGTGCATCCGCTTAAAACTTAGAAATTTCCCCCGCAGTGCATAGCGTTAATGCTATGCGCTGCCAGACAACGCAGCCCATACAAACCCGATGTGTACCTTTCCAACAAGCCACACACAAAACACCAGGAAGTGCGCTTTAGCAGAGTGCACAGGAAACGCTGTCTGCATAGTGTTAACGCTAGGGTCACGACGCAATTATGACCTTAGCCTTAGGCTAGGGTCACACTTAACAGTGCCCCCACGTTAGACAGATGACGTTACTGCAGAGCACAGCCTGCTGTAATTCTGACTGCTAACGTCGGGTGCTTCCTCTGAACGCTGCTCCATAGAAACCCACTGTTTACTATGGATACAGCTTCACAGGACGCCCCAGGCAGTGAGCTTATCCAGGACGCACAGAGAAACGTTCAAAATCAACAAGAGCCTGCAGCACCCACAGCCATTGAGGAAAACTTAAACCTCCATTGTGGTGCCCGTCTACTACTAGGGAGTCATCCTAGTCAACAAGCAGTAAATGAATAAAAAGAGGAGCAGCACCACATACCAACAGGATCCTTTTGCAGTATCTTTATTCCAGCACCCCAGTGCGACGTTTCGGACTATGTCCTTTATCAAGCTTCATTTACTGCACAGAGAAACGTTGTCAGCAACATTTCCCTGTGAGTCCTGCAAAAGCGCAGTGCCTGGGGCTTCCTGTGAAGCTGTATCCATAGTAAACAGTGGGTTTCTATGGACCAGCGTTCATAGGAAGCACCCGACGTTAGCGGTCAGCGTTACAGCAGGCTGGGCTCTGCAGTAACTTCATCTGTCTAACGTGGGTGCACTGTTAAGTGTGACCCTAGCCTAAGAGAAGCTTTGGAATTAATTTATTTATTGATCTATCCATGAAAAACACATTATGGATCTAATCACGTGAACAGCCCAGCTTCAATATGTGCATTGAGCATGCGCCGGAGCCGGGCCGATCATGTGATTAGGCCCACAATGCATGAGACCGATCATGTGATTATGCCCATAATGAACCGGGCCGATCATGTGATTAGCAATTCAGATAAAGAAAAAACAATGGCGGTTTTGAGGGCGCTGCAAAGGGACAGGAGCCAGATTTTTAGATGCTTACTTTAGTTTATTTGGGTCACAATCACAACGCGTTTCAACAGATCCTCTGCCTTCATCAGGTGATTAGGTCCATAATGCACCGGGCTGGATATAACCTTTCGGCCTGGCCATTACAGCGGTAGAGAGGGAGGGAGATTCCAAAAGGAGGTGGCAAAGCACCAGGAGGGATGACACCCAGCTGGGCATGCTAGAACACGGCGAGGAGGGGATCATGGAGTACTAGATGGAGACCATATGTCAGTTCAAATTCATTTTTCGAAATTGTTGTAGGGCCTCTTTAGGTCAGAGATGGATGGTTAGGGTACAGCTAGGAATGTGCAGGGACAGCTAGTGATAGGAGAGAGGGGTAGATTAGATAGAGGTGACAGGTTCCCTTTAAGTGGAATGCACCTATTAATGAATTGGTTGAATATTTATTCCAGTGGCTTCATTTATTAAAGGGGTTTTCCAGTTTAACATGACAATTGAGCAGTGTGACGGGGTTCTCAGTGGTCCTGGAGTATCCCACAGGTGCGGATCCTCGATGTCCGGTACATCTTTGGGCTAAGTCCCTCAAGTTCCTCACTCCCCTGTTGGCTCACTGCTCCTTGCCTTCTGTCCCAACTTAGGCTTGCGGAACGTCAGAAGGGCCACTCCAGGTCACTGGTTCGGGCCTAACCATGGCACCGACCACCAGGACGTCTTCGCAGCTCTCCTAGCGTCTGCTCACTCTAACTAACTCCTCCCCCAGCAGCAGTATTTATAGGGGATCTTGCCTAAGGGCAGCAAGTTGAGCTCCCCCTACTGTACCTGTGTCCTGGGTATATCTTCAAAAAGGGGAATTTATTTACAGGGGATGACATTTGCAAATTTTTCGTGACGCCACCTGTAGTTTCTGGTGAGGTGTCACCAGCGCCGCCACAGTCCGCCGGAGGTAGATGGTAGTGCGGCTAGTTGGCAAAGTCCTCTACAGGTAGGGCTGCACCTGTGCGGCAGCGTAATGTGAAGGGGCAGCTTGTAGTGGAGCTTTGGATGGGATAGGGGAGTGTTGGAGCAGTCTATGAGGGGCACTGGGAATGGAGAGGAATGACACACGCACACTGCAGAAGTCTCTTTTACCTTTTTACTGGTGGTACACAGGTAAAGAAGTCCAGGGCACTGACAGGTGACCAGGTTGCAAATGGGTCCCCACAGCAAGTGGGTATAAGGTCTCCTCTGTTCCTCTGTGGTAATTGAAGCCCAGCCTGCATACAGCCAGACTGGCCTCCTCTCTCTTCCTGTCTCTGATATCTGTCCTCTCCTCCTGTGCATTCCACGGGTTACCCTCTCTGATCACTGCGGTGAAACACTGCTGTGTCTGGCTCCCAATCTTTGACCCACAGGGGGACCAGTTGGCTGAAGCCTCCACGGTGTGACGGGATTTTCTGTGGTCCTGGAGTATCCCACAGGTGCGGATCCCCGATGTCCGGTACGTCTTAGGGCGAACTCCCACAAGTTCCTCACTCCCTTTAAGCTGTCTGCTCCTTGCCTTCTGTCCCCACTTAGGCTTGCGGGACGTCAGAAGGGCCACTCTGGATCACTGGTTCGGGCCTAACCGTGGCACCGACCACCAGGACGTCTTCGCAGCTCTCCTAGCGTCTGCACACTCTGACTAACTCCTCCCCCAGCAGCAGTATTTATAGGGGATCTTGCCTAAAGTCAGCAAGTTGGGCTCCCCCTACTGTGCCGGGGTGGAAGATGTTACATGTTGTAGGTACCTGCTGTGGAAACCCAACTGTGCATTAGAGAAGTCTGTGGAGACCTGTGTGAGCAGGGAGCCACATATGCATGTTCCTGGCACCAACAAGACAAGTGGGCATGGCCTCGCAGGCTTGTCCACCCATCTAGTGGGTGCGGCCTTGCTCCATACACTTGTACTAAGTGAGGCCACGCTCACTAGTTGGAGCTTCTGGCCACAGAGGCCAGGAACATGCATACAGCATAAATGTTGTCCATTGCTGGTTTCAAACTTTTGCAGCGCACAATGTGTGCACTGGTAGGATTGATAGGTCTGCAGTCACACTGAGTGACTGCAGAATTATAATTTTAGACCGTAAAACCCCCTTAAGACTGGCATACACAACACATGTTTTAATGAATCAGGACCATTTTTCTCGGCAGCACATTGCCCGATGTAAACATGGGAAATACTTTCAAGAACATGTTCTGTATGGCAACAGAATGAGCTATTAGTGATTGTTCTAATCCCATTTTACTTTGTCAGACTGTGTGAGGAGCCTAAACACAAGCGGTGGATGACATTACAGTTGTCGATCGCACTTAAATCAGCTCCTGTAAATACAACTTAAATGTTTTTGTGTGATAGTGTAATACAGTCCCTGACAAAAGTTATGTCGCTTATCCATGTTATGTAAATAAAAGCTAATAACCTGACATTAAATTCATCCATTGGTTTTTAAATTACTTTTTTGAAAGCTGAAACCCTCCCAAATGTGGTTTAGGTTAAGAAAATAAATTGGCATCAATGCTGAATATTGATCATTTAATGTACACAGAATGGTCAGATTTTGGCAAGACAAAAGTTTTGCTGCCCACAGAAAGTAATGTGATTTTCAAACAAATAATTAACTTAAAATACAAATATATGTTGCATAACATTGGTGAATGAAGTTGTGGTGCTATTAGTCATATTTAATATTTTGTGTGACTTCCATGAGCTTGAAGGACTGCATCCATGCAGTTCAACAATGATTCATACAATTTATTAATGAAGTCATCAGGAATAGCAAAGAATGCAGTCTTACACGCCTCCCAGAGTTCATCTAGATTCTTTGCTTTTGTCTTCCAAGCTTCCTCTTTCATCCTACCCTAAACAGGCTCAATGATGTTCATATCTGGTGACTGGGCTGGACAGTCCTTGAGCACCTTGATCTTTTTTGCCTGGAGGAACTTTGTTGTAGAGATGAATGTATGAGATGGAGCACCATCCTGCTGCAGAATTTGACCCCTTTTATGATTTGGAATGTAAGAGGTAGCTAATGTCTTGATATTTTAGGCTATTGATATTGCCTTTGACCTTGCAAATGTTTCGTACACCCCCATACTGAATGTAACCCCAGACCATGATCTTTCCCCCACCAAATTTAACTGTTTTCTAGGTGTATTTTGGATCCATACGGGCTCCAGTAGGTCTTCTGCAGTATTTGCGGCGGCTGTGGTGTAATTCTACTGAAGATTCATCAGAGAAATCCACCTTCTGCCACTTTTTCAGCGTCCATCTGTTTAGCAGGCCGTGGGACTTTGCAAATGCCACACGGTTTTTTATTTGCCTTTTGTTTAGTGCTGGCTTCTAAGCACTGATTTGACCATGATGAGGCCATTTATAGAATGAATCCTACAAACTGTTCAGGTCACCAGACCTGTTGGAACTCTGCTGAAGTGGAAGAGGGGCTTTGGATTTTCTAACCAAAAAATGTTCCTCCTAAGCAGTTGTCTTGTGGGGTCTGCTGGACCTGGGCTTGTCAAAAACAACTCCAGTCTCTTCAAATCTTTTTTTAATTCTTTGTACTTGACGCTGAGACACATAAAAGGTGCCAGCCACCTCTGCAGTGTATCTGGTCTTCAGCCTTTTGATAATCAAGGCTTTGGTGGCAGGGTGGATTTTTGACATGTTGTCAGAGCTCAAGTTGCAGTTCAAGTGAAGGTCTAGGGTGCTGGGTTTCTTTTTAGACACACCCACTATTTAACCGATCATTTACGGAGCACAGTTGAGGATGTAAACTAGGATTGGGTGCATTATATGACCGGGCGACAAAACTTTTGTCTTGCCAAAATCTGACCATTCTGTGTTCGTTAAATGATCAATGTTTCAACATTGATGCCAATTTATTTTCTTAACCTAAACCACATTTGGGAGGGTTTCAGCTTTCAAAAGAGTAATTTATAACACCAATGGATGAATTTAATGTCAGGTTATAAGCTTTTATTTACATAACATGGATAAGCGACATAACTTTTTCCAGGGACTGTATGTTAGCAGTTGGGGTCCCACTTTTAACTTTTGCCTAGGGATGAGCGAGTCCTAAATTACTCGGAATCGCTAGACCCGCACGAGTCCGAGCCCAGGACTCGGTACTCGTGGCGAGTCTAGCGAGTCCAATGTTAAAGAATAGGGAATATGGATTCGCGAGTCCCGAATAGA
This sequence comes from Allobates femoralis, assembly GCA_033576535.1. Lineage (NCBI taxonomy): Eukaryota > Metazoa > Chordata > Amphibia > Anura > Aromobatidae > Allobates > Allobates femoralis. The sequence continues at coordinate 134,279,844 of JARQOC010000006.1, forward strand.
TAATACAGGACTCGGAATCGCAGACTCGCTAGGATTCGGAGCATTGGACTCAGGGGCTGGCTGGAGCCTCTTCCCCTGGGTGGCAGTTAGGTATCCCCGGCCCTGGTTGAGAACCGGGGGGGGGGGTGCTGTCGGGTCCAGGGTCCAGGAACCGGGGGGGGGGGGGGGGGGTGTGCTGTCGGGTCCAGGGGTCCAGGCAGCCTTGAGAACCGGGGGGAGGGGGGGGGGGTGCTGTCGGGTCCAGGGGTCCAGGCAGCCTTGAGAACCGGGGGGGGGGGGGGGGGGTGCTGTCGGGTCCAGGCAGCCTTGAAAAGCGGGGGCTATCAAAGCTGACCTTACCTCCTCCAGCCGCGAAGCAGCCCGCCTGCCGCAAACCGACTCGCCGGCCGCAAAGCGACGCCCGATTTGGACTCGTTACTGAGCGAGTATTCGCTAAAAGACTCGCCGATTCCCGAGTCCAGCGAGTCCCTTAAGAATCGCCGAGTAACGAGTCCTAGCGAGTAGACTCGCTCATCCCTACTTTTGCCTAGTGTTCCACTTTGTCTAAAACAAACCCTGACTGACCCAAGAGCAGTGAGACTATGAAAGCCTATGCTGTATCTACTTACTGAATTGCAAAGTGGCATTCGTCATCGACTTCCGAGCATGTCCCCCTATCGTCTGATTGGCAATCGGTAGCCATACAGCACTTGCACACCCAAGTAATGGGCAAATACGCCGCCCGCTGGCAGTGGTACCAATAACCAAAGCTAATGCTGCACATGCTGCCTGCCTCCAACTACACACCTGCCACTTCTTACCGTCCACCACATGCCTCCCACAGACTCCTGTTCGCCTCCCACTGCATGTCTCCCGCTTCCCACAGACCCCCACCAACCTCCCGCCGCCCCACTGATAACCTCCAACTTACTTAACGGGACCTTTGTTGACGTCACAGTTAGTGATGAGTGAGTATACTCGTTACTATTCACTACTCGCACGGATAGTACAGTTTTCGTGATACTTGGTACTCTGCGAGTGTTTTGGATTTTACTCATGATATTCGAGTGAGTTGCCTAACATGTTTGCTGACTGACTTTCAGCTAATAAACAACCTGGGATTGCTTGTAAGTCATAGTAATGCTATATCCATCTTTGATAATGACATTACTGTGATTGGCAGGTGCAGTATAACCAAAGAAAAACAAGACACATTAACCGAATAGTGATATGGTCCGGGGGAAGCTGTAAAAAGGGAGAAATGGATGAAAACATGCTCAAAATACATGGGAACAGTATGCAGACATAATGTAGACTATGTCTGCATACTGTTCTGCATAAAGCTGTCTGCTCTGAGTGAAAGAACCTGGTGAAGATAGATAGATGGTAGAATAGATAGATCAGGCTTACTAGACTCCCGCTGCTGCCTCATTAAGTTTCCTGCATATTCACTGCACTGACCGGCAAACAGCCAATCACAGATGCTAACAATCAGTGAGAACCTCTGTGATTTGCTGTTGCTGTCAGAGTGCATTTCCACAATCTAGATGGTGATCGTGCTTGGTTACCATACACATTTGTGTATGGCAAACCAAACTGCCGTCATAGGGTGTTAAATAAATAACTGATTTAAAAAATATGTTTGCGGCTTTGCAGTATTTTTAAGTCTAGCCCAGTGAAAGCGGACAGATGTGAGCTGCCACCCTCAACGTTTTAGGACCCACCCACACTAAAGAACAGCAGTCCACAGCTGACCCTGAAAATGACACAATCATTGTAGCGCCATTTCCAGATGCTTTATCAGGCTCTTCCTGCAGCCCTGGCGGTGGTGGCATGCTGGGCAATAAGGGATTAACACGAGTTTTGTAGTGTCAGCTGGTATCAAGCCATGAGCTTCTTAATGTCAGGCCAAGTTAGACCTGGTCATTAAGAACCTCAAATAAAAAGTAAAAAAGACACATCACAGAGGAAAATTATTTTATTAAAAAAAACAACACAGAGACACTTAGTGAGTCCATCTTTTTACCCCTTACTCACCCTCATACCACTCCACGATCCTCTTCCTGGATAGGCTCAGCTTCGCTACATCAGAGATCATGAGGAGGAAAAACACATCCACTCCCCGTGGTCTTTGATTACTGAATGACTGCACTAAAACCTGCAGTATAGTAAGCAGTGAGGTCACTGTTGCCATAGCAACAGCAGTTACTATGGCAATGGTGACCTCACCGCTTACTATATGACAGCGCTGAGACTTGCACTATAGTAAAGCGGTAAAGCGGCCCTCTGCGCTGTCATATAGTAAACTGTGACTTCACCACTTAGTATATGATAGTGCTGAGGCCTGCACTTTACAGATTTACTATAGCGCAGGTCTCAGCGCTGTCATATAGTAAGCGATGAGGTCACTGTTGCCATAGTAACCTCTCTTGCTATGGAAACTGTGATCTCACCACTTACTACACTGCAGGTCTCAGTGCAATAATAATGAGTGACCTGCCATATAAACACAGAAGGTAAGGGGACTGATGAAGGAACAGAATAAAACCCTATCCCCAGTTCTGCCCCAATGCAGAGAACTTGTACCTTGATAAGGTAGCCTGAGACTGGTTGTCACATGGGTATTATGCACCTGTGTTGCCTCTGCCTTCATCATTGGGGCCAGTTGTATCCTGCCAGTGCATTTAATATTTTAGTATCTGACATAATGGCTGTTTTCTGTGAGTTTTTTCTAAACTACCGTAAGTCCTTTGCTATAAATTGTTTTTGAACATAGATATACTGGTGCATCTTTAGGAATTATAATATCATCTACAATATTTATTTCAGTAATTCAATACAAAATGTGAATTGCATACATTATATAGAATCATTATAAACAGAGTGATCTATTTCAAGGATTTATTTATGTTAATGTTGATGATTATAGTTTACAGCCAATGAAAACCGAAAGTTAATTATTTCAGAGTATTAAAGTAGGGAGGATGAAGGATTAAAACCGCGTTGCCGCATTCCACGAGACATCAAAGAGTGACTATAGTATTGATTTATTATTCAATGAGTTTCAGGGCTCCCAGAAACACCCTGAAATGTGGCAATATGATATTGATTTTTTATGATATACTAATTCATTGAGATGCTCTAGTACCAATAAACATACAATAGATATACCAATAAACATACAATATTACACAAACTAATGAAATAGAGACAAGGGAAGTGGAAGGGATGGTGAGCATGGACGTCTGAATGCTGTAAAAGTAAACATATGCTATGGTGAAGACTGCTAGATAAAACACCATATACATGAGAATTAAGTAATGTCAAAGAAATAGAAATAGAGAAAGGATCGAGTATAAAGTATAAAGCATAGGAAGCATAGAACATGGCTAAATGCTAGCTTGTGGTAGAAGGCAGAGGTATTAGTACGTGTACTCACAGTCTGGTACAAAAAAATTGTTCCTGTTGCAAAAGAGACAGGGTGGGAGCGAGAAGGTCATGGGACAAAGCCATAAGTCAGAGGTCCCCAACTCCAGGCCTCAAGGGCCGCCAACAGTGCAGGATTTCAGGATTTCCTTAGTATTGCACAGGTATTAATGTGATCGAATGCATAGGTAATGATTCCAACTCCTGTGCAATACTAAGGAGATCCTGAAAACATGCACTGTTGGCGGCCCTCGAGGCCTGGAGTTGGGGACCCCTGCCATAAGCAAAGGGTCAGGGTACTCACCAAATTAATAATAACATTTATTAATCTATAAAGTGCCATTAATTCCACAGCACTTTATATAAATCAACATAATTGTTCCTTACTAGGACTCACAATCTAAACACCCTATCAGTATGTATCTGGCATGTAGGAGGAAACCTATACAAATACAGGGAAAACATACAAACTTCTTGCAGATTTTTTCATTGGTGGGATTTGAACCCAAGACCCCAGCACTGCAAAGCAACAGTGCTAACCACTGAGCCAGCATGCCACACTATTGCATTATGTTTGGTAAACGAATTGGTCAGGAGCACTAGGTATGGTGACTAATCATAATGGAGGAACTGACCTGGATGCCAAAAACCCAGGACTATGTAGAGGTGAGTGACCTGGGAAGCTAATCCCCATAATGAGGTGGAGGGACATGTAATGCCAGTGGCAGAGTCCCGAGGGCACAATCAGCTTCATGAGACAGTAAAGGGAGGACGGGATATGTTGATGCAATATGAACCATGTGGCGGAAGGCGGAATCACATGATTGTTTAGGGAGGACAGAATAAATTGACGTGTATTGGTATATCTATTGTATGTTTATTTGCATATCTATGTTCATTTTTAAATTATGGCATCTGTCTGTACAAGTACATACAAACATATTATTGCTATATATTTTTATATGACTATGTCTACCTCTGATATTATATTTTGTACTATTTTATGTAACAACATATCTGATGAAGGTTAATAGTCGACCAAAATGTTATATAATAAGTAAACACAGCTCATCTTGTTTGTTCCATATAAACCCACAAATCCGTTCCAGAAATTCGGTATATATCCTTTGGAGGGCTCGATTCCACTAGTGCCTTAGCATTCGGCTAGCAAGAAACAGGAAAGTGAAAGACTTTGGCACAACCAATAGGGGTAATATTATCTTGAAGTTTTATTTCATATTGTTAAAAAGGTAACTTAATAGTCAGAGTACTAAAGCAAGAACCTGCATTAGTTCTCTTACCTTGATGTTATTATTTTAACAATATGAATTAAAAATCCAAGATTATATTACCCCTATTGGTTGTGCCAAAGTATTTCCCTTTCCTGTTTCTTGCTTAATATTATATAATCTATGCAGTTGGATTCCAGATTGTCACGAATAAAAATTTGAGAGGCTAACTAAACAAGATCAAGAGATCAGATTCCTTCACATAAGGTATCAGTTTAATCAGTATAAGAGAGCAATTATGTCCACGTCTTTCTTTTATATTGCTAAATCCTCTTAATATTTGTAGTTTTCCTCTGATCTGCAGCTTTACTGTACTAGTTTCATTTGTTCTCATTTCTCAAGCAAAATTCTTGGAAAAAATCATATTTCTCATAGCTGATAATTTACATAAATAACTGCCAGTGTAACCCTATCCCACAATTCTCTGCAGCACTGGCACTGTCAGCTGCGCAGGCGCAGTTCCTGGCCGCAAGGCCACAAACTGCGCCTCCGCAAGTGACATACACGTCACTGCTAATCTGCTGGGAGATCAGCGGCGATGCCGCTGGGAGATGTCCGGGGACACCGCCAGGACTTCAGCGGCGTGCGCCAACCAGTCAGCTGCTAGCGGTATTGGTGCCATATTTCAATACCGCTACCAGCTGATGTGATTGGTCGCCCACTGCCAGGCTGGCGAACAATCAGCTGCTAGTGGTATTGGTGCCAGATTTCCATACCACTAGCAGCTGATGTGATTGTTTGCCACCTGGCTGACGAAAAATCAGCTGCTAGAGGTATTGGCGATCTCCCAACGGTGTCGGCGGGGGAGATTTAAACACAGCTGATCTGATCGTCTGTGTTTAAATCTTCCGTGACAACAACGTTGGGAAATGAGCAGCACCCGACGCTGGGAGATGAGCGGTGGCCACCACCGGGATTTCAGTGACGAGCGCCGGTCAATCAGCTGCTAGCGGTATTGGCGCCAGATTTTAATACCGCTAGCAGCTAATGTGATTGGTCGCCCGCTGACGGGCTGGCAAACAATCAGCTGCTACAGGTATTGATGATCTCCCGACTGTGTCAGCGTGGGGGGTTAAAACACAGCTGATCTGATCAGCTCTGTTTAAATCTTCCATGCTGACACCACCTTGAAATCAGCCGTGACGCCGGGAGATCAGCGGCGGGCGCTGACCAATCAGCTGCTAGCAGTATTGACAGGACATTTCAATACCGCTCAGCTGATGTGATTGGTCACCCACTGCCGGGCTGGCGACCAGTCAGCTGCTAACCGGTATTGCCGATCTCCAGGCAGTGTCGGCATGGGAGATTTAAACACAGCTGATCAGATCAGCTATGTTTAAATCTCTGGCACCGACACCGTCGGAAGATCAGCGGCGGGCGCCGACCAATCAGCTGCTAGTGGTATTGGTGGTAGATTCATTACCGCTCAGCTGATGTGATTGATCACCCGCCGCCGGCCTGGAGACCAATCAGCTGCTAGCGGTATTGGCGCCAAATTTCAATACCAATAGCAGCTGATGTGACTGGTCACCTGCCGCCAGGCTGGCGACCAATCAGCTGCTAGCTGTATTGGCGCCAGATTTCCATACCACTAGCAGCTGATGTGATTGGTCACCTGCCGCCGGGCTGGCGACCAATCAGTTGCTAGCAATATTGCCGATCTCCTGGCGGTGTCGGCGTGGGAGATTTAAACACAGCTGATCTGATCAGCTGTGTTTAAATCTTCCACACCAACTCCGCTGGGAAATTAGCGGCGCCTGCGCCAGGAGATCAATGGCGACCCACGGGCCACGTAGAACAGATATGTTGGAAAGCGCTAACGGTGTGACACATGTCCACTGTTCCTGTCAGCACCACTAAGTATACACACATGTTCATTTCACCCCACTCCCTATGCAATAACATCAGGCTAATTTCTAGTTATTAATAACCTTGTGTTTTTCGAGAGTTCCTTTGTTTTCATGGTTTTGTAATTTCCTCAAAGTTTACTCATCCTTTGATAAACTATCCAGATATCGGTATTCTACTAGAGTTATTTGTGATCTCTAAATCAATTACGGTAGCTTTTCCGGTGATTAAGCATTGTGTGACTGATTAGCTATTAATTTAACTATTTAAAGAATTTTTGGTATATTAGAAAGAGTAAATGTAATTAATATTGAGATGATTAAACTACTATGTTCTGTCTCTGACATCCAATTCATTTCTGAATGTTTGTTTTTTGCATAATGTTTATTATTTCGTAGTATAGCTGTAGAGCTTTAGCTCTGCATCTTTAGTAAGTTAATAACCTTCATCAACTTGTAATGGTTCCCTCTAGCCGTCAATGTCATGTTTACACACTTTATTTTTCTATTTACTATGTCTGATTCTCCTCCCCCTTGCAATGCATTCTGGTAGCTCACTCTCCATTTTACTTTCATCCCTGGGTGTAAGAAGACACGTCCATTACTGTTCCCATGCGATTGCATTGGCGGTATGTATTCATGCTTTGTAGTTGTTTTCCGCTTTAATGTTAGCCTAGCTTAGCCAGTTGTACTCTACTGTAGGTCAGTTATTCTGCAGTATTCTGCGGTACCATGCACTGATTGTTTGTATTCTCATTGTATTTCAGTTTTACCTCACACAAATTATACTGCAATGTTCAATAAAAGTATAAACTTCACCACAGTCGTCTCATTGGACTCAGTATAAGGGTATGTGCCCACACAGTGGTTTAGTGACGTTCAAACCGTCAGTAAACCGGTGGAAATTTGCAGGAGCCTAGAGTTCTGAGCTCTGAAGTCTCCAGCTGTTTACCACCGGTTTCCCAGCGGTTTCCCAGCGTTTTTTTCAGCGTGTGCACAGCGTTTTTCAGTCGGTTTTCCCAGCGGTTTTAAAAGCGGTTTTCTATGGAGGATTTTGTTCATGGAAACGATCAAAAACCGGCGAGAAGAATTGACATGTTGTATGCTCCTAAACCGCTAGGAAACCGCTCAACCTCTGGCAGATCCGCTCACATAAACCCACTATGTGTGCACAGCGTTTTCTAAATTACATAGGGTTACTTGTAAGTCCTAACGCTGCTTAGGATTTACATAAATTTAAATAAAACCTATGCTAAACCGCCGGCAGTTTTCGCTACTAATCCGACGTTAAACCACTATGTGGGCATATACCCTAGGTTTAGCTATCTGTTTAAATTCATGAGCCCTTGGCCCATTTAGTGAGAACAGAACAGTAAAATGGCAGCCATCCAGCTAGTAGGATACCAATAAAATGACAGCCATCCAGCTAGTGGGATACAAGTAACCAGCTACACAGAGACTTTCTACAGCTACAGCAATCTCTGCACAGTCAAGCATTCCCCGAAGACACCATGTCCCTCAGATCACACAGGACAAGATCCATTACTTCTGTCTCCTCAAAGACAACAGCCAGAGGTGTGAACCCTATAGTCCACAAATTGCCCTACAACTTACAGGAGAAGTGGCTCACATATGGTTCCACATACAAATACAAGCACAGTGTTCCATTCTCTCCCTTCTCTGTTTTTTTAGACTTTATACACCAACAAGCGAGAATTAGAAACAATCCCAGCTTTGACTTTGCAATGTCATATGCCACACCGTCACCAGCAGCAAATCCACGCAGAACGTCTGTGGTGCTACATAGACTAATGTTTCTTCTCCTGGTTCCAATCACAGGTTTGCTGACTGTTCCCAATCAGAGACAAAGATGCAGGACCCCAACAAGCAGTGCCCGCTCCACCAGAAGCCTCATCCTCTCTTGAAATGCAGAGCCTTCAGAAGGAAAAGCTATTCCAGATCATAGAAGCTTCCTGAAAGAACACAGTATCTGATACAAGTGCTGCTCATTCACAGCTCATCTTGCCAAGGATTGCAAGGTCAGTGTAAAATGCACAGAGTGGGCACCACAGATCATAACACAGCTCTACACCCTGACCCAGCTCCATGGAATACACAAAACACATCAGCTGACAGTGAGCATGGCGGGGAGGAAAGGAACACTACTACACCTACACCAGAGATCACTTCACAATGTACAGAAGTCTACAAAGGAACAATAGACAGTAGGTCCTGTTCTAAGATATGCCTTGTCAGAGTGTACCCAAAGGGCAATAGAGATAAAGCTATAAAACTGTATGCTATCTTGGACGATCAAAGTAATCGATCCCTGGCTAGATCAACATTCTTTGACCTATTCAACATTAAAGGGCCAAGCACTACCTACTCATTAAAAATGTTTGCAGGTACTGTGACAATAGCAGGCAGGAAAGCTACTGACTATCAAATTGAGTCCTTAAGGTGCCGTCACACCTAGCGACGTCGCTAGCGACATCGCCGAAAAAGTGACGTATCAGTGATGTCGCTAGCGACGTCGCGCTGTGTAAATGAGCGGCGCGACCGCGTTTTATCGCTGGTCGCAGGTTGACAGGTTTACGGGAAGAACCGTAAACCTGTCAACCGGCGACCTGCGATAAGGCTGGATCGCGCCGTGTGACATCGCCAGAGCGATGTCGGCGGCGATCCAGCCTATACCGCAGCGTTGCTGCGGATCGTTCGCTGGGCTAAGCCCAGCCCAGCGAGCGATGTCACCGCCCGCTGTGTGACAGCTGGCCAGCGATGTCGGAAGGGAGCGGGCACCTGTGCATCGCTTCCGACATCGCTGGCCAGATCGTGCTGTGTGACGGCACCATTAGAGGGACAATTCTGCCTACCACTACCTACGATCATCAAATGTAACCAGATTCCGGACAACAGATCTGAAATTCCTACGCCAGATGTGGCAATCCACCAGGCTCACTTAAAGCACATAGCACACCTTTTACCGGAACTCGACCATCAGGCACAGATAATCCTGCTGTTGGGAAGAGATATCCTTAAATCCTTAGTAAAAAGATTTAGCTGTCTTTTTAAATTCATGATCCTCGGCCCATTTATTGAGAACAGAACATACTACGAAACAGTCTTTTTAAGAATAAATGCTAGCATTTAGCATAAACAAGTTGCACAAAATATGACATTTATTTCACCAAGATTCTTCAATTAAATAACAAGTATGTAAAGGCTGGATACAATTGAAATAATGTTGTATAATAAAACTAACTCAAGCTCCTGTTTAGAATTAAGGGAGCTAGTCCTAAAACTGCAAAATCATCACTTTTTGACATAGATAAATGGCACCTATTATCTCGCAAAAACATTAGTTGTAAAATATTTATGCCTGGATGACACTGGATAAAGTGTTATAATTAGTAAAAAACTTGAAGACATGTTTGCTGAATCATTATATAATGCAAAATTTACTCCTTATTGTAAAAGTTCATATATACTGTGTAAACCTCTGAGACCTTCCCAGAACAGCTGTAGTTATACTAAGGCCGGCTTCAGACTGCGTGTCTGATCCGATCCGTAGCTGTCCGCTTGAGGCAGACAGCCGCGGACCGGATCAGCACACAGGACGGGGGCTATTATGCCCTCCGATCCTGTGTGCAGCCGCACGCAGCTGAACCAGCTGACAGGTCAGGACCGCGGCGCCCGCGGTCCTCACCTATTAGCATTGGGAGCTGCGTGCGGCTGCACACAGGATAGGAGGGCATAATAGCCCCCCGTCCTGTGTGCTGATCCGGTCCGCGGCTGTCTGCCTCAAGCGGACAGCTACGGATCGGATCAGACACGCAGTCTGAAGCCGGCCTAAGAGTAAATTACACAGAAGTGGACTAAATTTACTAATTAGGTGACTTCTGGAGGCAATTTATTAATCATGATTTTATTTAGGGGTATCAGACTACAGGGGGCTGTATCCAACGGAAAACGAAGAACAGCTTTTTGATGCAATTAAAACTTTCTTTATTAATTCCTTAAAAAAGACGTCAGTACATGGTGAGTAACAGTTGACACGTTTCGATTCCAGTTGAGTCTTAATTGTAAGTGATCTAAACAAATGTAGCATTGATTTTTAAAACTAAACTATACCCTCCCCCATGTGACGTGCATCTAATTAGGACATAATGGAGAAAATATGTGTAGGATCTTCCTAGGCATGCTAAAATGTAATATAAATAATACATAATTACAAATATACATATAAGAAAAAACAGAGATTAGTAATAAAAACATAAGGAACAAAGTACTTAAAAATGAATCCACTAAGAAAAAGGAAAAAAATTATTGAAACCACTGAAGGACTAGTCAAGTTGGTATATAAATATTAAGAAATAAACACTAATGCGATAGTTTAATCCATTATGTATTCTATTATTTAATTTAATAATCCATAGGGCTTCATTTTTTAAAAGTACTTTTCTTCAATCCCCTCCCCCTTTAGGCGTATTAATTCTGACAATCCCATAGAAAATGAAAAATCCAAATTGCCCCATGTATTTCAATAAAACGTTTTTCTTCCCTGATGTGTTGGTTATTTTCTTTTTCTTGATATTCGCAATATGCTCTGCTACCCTGACTTTTAGACACCAAATTGTACAACCTACATATAATAGGTTACATTGGGTGCAACAGATTACATTTATTACTTGGGTAGTATCGCAGTTAATAAATGATCTGATGATAAAGGGGCCAAATTCATTATTTCCAAATCATTATTTTCTGAGGGCAAATTTGCACACTGAACAAAGGTTCTGTCCACACTTATGACAGCTTATTGTTGAAAGTCACATATTAGCAGGTCTGTTTGAAATGAAAAAGCTGGGAGAAGGCTGGTGTTCCGACCCTGCTTTAATAAACCCTTGCCATATCCTCTTTGATTTAATCTCTCAGAGATCACCTCACTTTCCTTACGGTAAAGTTTGTCATCTGTGCAGATTCTTCTAGTATGAATCATTTTGCCATAATGAATTGATGTTATGGTGTGCCTGGGATGGCAACTATTGGATTTTAAAACTCTATTTCCTGATACCAGTTTTCACCTTGTGCTGCACAGGACCTCCTGGCAAAAAAATATCCAAGACTGGGATCGAAGATGAAGGTTCAGAATTAGTAAATGACAAGCCACAATTGTTAGGGTACCTTTACACGCGGCTACATTTCTAGGGTGGCTACAGGTAACTTACTGGTTGCAGTGAAATCATGGATACATGGTTCTATCTTGTTGCTGTGTACAAATGGAATAATCTCTCCATGATTTCACTGCAACCAGTAAGTTACCTGTAGCCACCCTAGAAATGTAGCCATGTGTAAAGGTACCCTTAGAGTTGGTAAAACTAACAAAGTCTTGGATAGAAATTCTGGTGTTTTACCATACAATTACTGGGAACTTGCTATCAACCTTATGGAGACAGGCAGCGAAGTAGGTGAGGAGATTGTAAGCAACTTCCCTCCTCTCAGATATATGCAAATATGCAAATTTGCACTTCACTAAGGAAGTAGAGAAACTCCCGTGCCACATTTAAGCAGCTTCCTCAAAGTCATAATCGCTTTCCAACAAGCTTTTAATATAACTAAGGGATTTGTGTCAGATCAGAACCCCAAACTAAAGATGCTGCGTTTCGGGGTACCTGCCCCTCATCAGTGTAGTGTGTGGGATATTCTGATCTGGCAGAGTGAGTGGGCTAAGACAAGGTCTGGGAACTTGCTATCAACCTTATGGAGACAGGTGAGGAGATTGTAAGCCACTTCCCTCCTCTCAGATATATGCAAATTTGCACTTCACTAAGGAAGTAGAGAAACTCCAGTGCCACATTTAAGCAGCTTCAATTATGAAGTCATCAATATAACGTGCACAGTATAGTGTGTTATCTGCATATGGGCTGTTTGTTGAATTAATGAACATTTCCTACCACCAGGCTAACAAAAACCTCTGAAACCTAATACAGGAGCTGCATATTACATTGGGGTAAGCCTGGACAATTTTTCTAAAATGGTTGAATACAAATATATGTCACAATACTTACTACTTTGTGTTGTTACAGCAAGCACAAAAATTCCTATTAAAATACAATTAAAATATCACTTGAGCAGTTTTTTTCCAGAGATGGAGACACACTTTAAATGTTAATCCCCTGCTCCTGGTACTAAATTTGCCTGCTGCAGTCTTCATCCTCTTTCAATGTCGCAGCGTCATCTTAAGTTCATAACTTCTGATTGGCTGGAAATCAGTAGTTACATCACAAGCACTCAATGTAACTCTATGAGAGCCAAAATATGGCTATCATAGCGTTATGTTAATTTCTGACCTCTAGTTCACTCCATGAAACACTAGAGCTGCTGGCAGGACACAAATACCCAAAGACCAACAGGAGCGAAACTGGAAAAAGATAAAGATGGGGGCAGGTGAGTATAATACCATGGGCATGGAGACCTACATTCAAAGCATGACTCCAGTGCTGAAATAAATGAAAATACGCTGTAGTGGAGCTTTACATTTGCAAGTGTAATGTGACAAAATGTGATATAGTTCACGGGGTATGAATACGTTTTAAGGTCACTGTATATTGAATAATACCCCTTACTGTAAATTGTAAAGAAAGTTAGCAGTCAGGGGGGGCAAGATGGCCGCGGTCCAGGAAGGACATACATGAAGCAGCTCCTGCCACCAGCTGCACCATCCATGGCATCCTGCCTTAATTACATGGCAAATATCATCCACAGGACACCGTTGCTGTGGCCGCTTCACTCCTGATCAAAGATCAGGGTCTATTTTTGCACCAGGACTTAAACCGGACCTGATCGGGGCACATAAGGATACCCCCCCCCCGCCATCCACGAGGCTGTATTGCTGAACGGGCCTGGCTGACTGCCTGGTGACGGAGGAATGACCCACCGACTTGGCGTGTAATCACCGGAGACCGACGGGACCCCCGGAGCTTAAAGGATGAGTGCCGCACTTGCTGGCACTGAGAGGAGACAGAAATACGCGGCGGGCGGGAAGAGAAGCGCCGGAGCTAAAGAGACGCCACATGTGCGACTCTGAAAGAGCCTGCCGCAGACACTCCAGTAGACTGCTGTGCCCCGTCGGCGCCCGCCGGAACCCGTCATCTGTGAGTTCGGGGGACCTCGCTGCCTCCCCGGGTGTGTAATTAGTTCCCGCTGGGGAAAAGGCTGCCTCTATCACATCAAGCGGCTCCCCGCCACACACAGGGGCAGAAGAGAGGCGGGAGGTTGCCCGGCGGGTTGGCCTGGTATAAAGGCGAGAGAGGGAGGGAAGCGGCTACAGCAGTAACGAACAGAGAGGGTAAAGACCTATTCTAAACCTCCCCTCTTTTCCCCTCTCCTCGGACTGCGATGCTGTATGGGACACTGTATTGGGGCACCGTATTGAAGTACTGTATTGATGGACAATGTACTGAAGCAACCTAAATAGACAGCCCAGAGGGAGACATTGGCTCTGAGCTGCAGGTCACCAACAAAGAAAACACAATTGCTGGCACACAAAAGTCTGCACTCACTAACAGCTCTACTCAGGAAGTGCCTCATTGCAGCAATCCCCTAACAGTACTATCTAGCTTGGGGAGTCTGAGCTTTAGAGTGCCACCTGGTGATTATTCAGAGTCATTGCGCCCAGCTGTCCCTCTCCCCATCCAGGAAAGATAAAATACAGCTCGATTGCACCATCTAGTGATCCTCAGAAGTAACTACCAGCAATAAATCTCAACAATCTGACAAATGCTCTTTTTCCCTATGGAAGGGAACCAAACAATCATTATGCTGTAATAATAAGCTGTTAAATCTCAAGTGGTGGAAATTTGATGCCTAATCAATACTCTAACAAAATGGTGCGCACACAAATGGATCGGGCAAAAAGCTTAACGAGGCAAAACACAGCGACAGGAGATAATAACACCCAAGGGGAACTTGATAAATATTTAACAAAAAAGAAAGACTCTACAACATCCCAACCCAAAACAAAACTGCAAAATACACAACCTGCCCAGGCCATGGGACACTCAGATTTAAGTATGGAGGACTCAGATTGCGATTCCACAGAAGAAGAGCCTTTAACTCGCTCATTCATGAGACAACTAATGACAGACACTACAAAACAACTATCAAAAGAGATCAACGCCCTGCGCACGGATCTACAACACATGGGCCATAGGGTAGAAGCATTGGAGAGCAATCAGACAAATATTATAGACGCGTCACATACTTTGAAAGATCATGTCCTAGTTCACCAGAAACATCTCAACTCCATCTTCCTATCAATAGAGGACCAAGAAAATAGGAGTAGACGCAAAAATATCCGCCTGAGGGTATCCCAGAGACCTATGCCCCTGAAGCTCTTCATAAAGTTACGATGGAAATCTTCTCGAACATCCTAGGCCCCGACAGAGCTAAGGTCATAATAATCGAACGAGTACACAGAGCATTAAGACCAAAACCAGCTGCCGGAGACTCGCCGCGAGATGTAATATGCGGGCTGCTCAGCTATCTTGATACAGCTGCTATCCTCAAAGAAGCAAGAGGAAATTCCTCACTAAGCTACGATGGAGCAACAATCCAGATATATCAGGATATCTCCCCAAGTACGCTTGCAAAACGCAGGATTCTTAAACCTCTGACTGACGCTCTAGTGGCTAAGGGCCTTAGGTTCCGATGGCTTTTTCCGTTTGGATTGGGAATTTCTAAAGGAGGACGACAAATTACTATAAGAACCCCGGAAGACTTATCAGAATCCTGGGAACCACTCCAGATTGAACCTCTCAACATTCCATCTTGGCTACCCGTAGACATGGGTATGGATTTCCCAACATTAACCAGGCCGGCGGAGTGGTCCATCAAGAAGAAGTCATCCTCACCGAAACCAAAGAAGAACTCAAACAAAAGGGATCTCACTTGATTGTAAAAAGCCTGAGTCCAGAAGGGATGTTATACTTCATTGTCTATTCTTTTACTTTTTATTTCTTGTAGATACTGGGACTGATGCCGACGGTTTCTTTTTGGGAAGCTACAGTGCTACAGAATAGAATATCTTTAAGACTGTTGACCCAGGATGTATAAAATTACGGATCCTCATACACCTACGGTCTGAGAACTCCCTTTTCACCTTTACCTTAGTTCTTTTTCCTTTCCTCCCCATGCCATGCTCCTTCCTCTGCTCCCTCTCTCTGAAGTCTGACCCTTTTCATCTATACCCCTCTTCTTTCTAAACTCCCAAAATTCCCCCCCCCCCCCCCCCCCCTCCACCCTTTTTTTTTTTTTTTTTTTTTTCCTCTTCTCTCTTTTTTCTCTCTCTATTTTATTCTTTATCACTCAGAGACAGGAGTTCCAATTGCAACAATAAAATCGTTATGAGAAATGTTGCGATTGGAGGTGATAGTCTCCTATCTGATTTTATAGATATCTTGGGTTACCTCTATAATACTGTAATTTCCTCCACCACTTGAGGTTATATTAGTTATACTCATCTTCATAAATTGGGAGTTATACCCCCCCTGCAAAAGATGAGTTTGAATTACTTATATGTAAATAGTTCAATATATGTTCTGATGGTTTTCTCTTACAGACGTATGATACAGACGTTACTTTTCAACATCTCCCATGGCGGCGACTGACGGAGGAATGGTGGGGACGGTCGTTGTGGCTTCCTACAATGTGAAAGGTTTGAACTCACCGGCCAAATGTAGTCAGATTCTACATTTATTAAGTAAAAAAAATGCACAAATTCTATTCCTCCAGGAAACTCACTTTAAAAAAGGACGAACACCTAACACCGCTTATTCTAGATACCCAACTTGGATTCATAGCTGCTCTACTTCAGCGTCAAAGGGGGTCAGTATCGCTTTTAAAAAAAATTGCCCATTTGAAGTAAAAGACTACCTGTCTGACGCAGAAGGCAGATATATTTTTGTGAAAGGAGTCTTAGCCAATACGACACTAACACTAGCCAATATATATGCACCAAATCAAGGGCAAGTTCAATGGCTCTCCAAAACATTAGACACACTAAATCTGTTCATGAGGGTGTACTGGTGGTGGGAGGTGATTTTAATATGACAATGCACCCATTGTTAGACGCTTCCAACGGGAAATCCTCAATATCCTCAAAACTAAGGAGTAGTTTCCTAAATAGGTTGAGAGACCTCCACCTGGTGGATCCATGGAGAATAGAACACCCTACAACAAAGGATTATACATATTTTTTCGACCCCACATAATACATACCACAGACTTGACTACCTCTTACTGCAAGAAAACTTTATCAAACTAGTCCGCAGCACCTCGATAGACAATATTACGATTTCCGACCATGCACCTATACTACTAGAGATTGAGATACCCACCATACCTCGGCGAATCCTGTCATGGAGGCTGAACGAATCTTTACTAGGGGTCCCCGATCATTTGGCCCAGATAGAGTTTTCCCTGGGTAGATATTTTAGAGAAAACATATTAAATGACACGATCACACCAATAATCTGGGAAGCGCACAAGGCGGTACTAAGGGGAGAGCTGATAGCCCTTGGCGCTCATGTCAAAAGACAGAGAGAAAAGGAAATCTCATCCGTGCTAAATCAGATCAGTGCGACGGAGAGAATACATAAGAGCAAACAAAGCAGTACCACACTCTCAGACCTGACGATACTTCGCAATAGACTGAAGGATTTACTGAACCTCAACTCAGCCAAAATATTTGCCCGCTGTAGACATAGGATATACATGCACGGCAATAAAGGAAGCAAACTAACCTCAAAAATGCTTAAAAAACAAAAAGAGAGTTGTTTTGTTCGGCGAATCCGGAAGGTCGGCGAAGGAGATCTAGTTGAATCGGAAGAGATTGCGGAAGCATTTAGACAATATTATCACTCCCTATACAACTTACACCCTTCAGACTCAATGTCAGATCCTGTCACTGCTAATGACAAAATTCAAACTTTTATCAATACGCTCAAATTACCTGAGATTTCTCTTGAGGGCCAAATACTACTTCAGGCCAAAATAACAAGAAAAGAGATAGAGGAGACTCTGGCATCAATACCAAACGGGAAAACGCCGGGTCCTGACGGTTTTTCTATAATCTATTATAAGAAATTTGCAGACACATTAATACCGCACATGGAAAAACTATTCAACAATTTACTGACGGGCTCCACTCCACCACCACAGGCTCTTGAAGCTTACATCACTGTAATACCAAAAGAGGGGAGAGATGACACCCTGTGCAAGAATTACAGACCAATTTCATTACTGAATACAGATATGAAACTATGGGCAAAACTCTTAGCTAATAGAATTAACTTGTTTCTGGGAGACCTTATTCACCCTGACCAAGCCGGGTTTGTAAGGGGAAGAGAGGGAAAGGACAATTCAACTAAAGCCTTACAAGCCGTCTCGTATGCTAAGCGTACGGGGAAGCCTCTTGTCGTCCTCTCTACGGATGCCGAGAAGGCTTTCGACCGTGTAAGCTGGCAGTTCATGGACAGCGCACTACGCAAATTTGCCTTCCCTCCGCCCTTTATAGAAACGATTCTAGGTTTATACGCCTCCCCCACGGCGAGGGTCAGGGTGAATGGCCTTTTATCCAACAAATTTAAAATCAGTAACGGAACCAGGCAGGGTTGTCCTCTCTCCCCTACCTTGTTTGTGGTGGTTATGGAAATGTTAATGCAAGCGATACGTCAGAACGATAAAATACAAGGAATTGACATCGGCTCCATCCAAATCAAGACAGCAGCTTTCGCTGACGACTTGTTATTGATGATATCTAATCCATTGGTGGCGGTGCCGGAGCTCCTTGATCTTCTAGACACTTTTGGGGAATTGTCTAATTTTAAAATCAATTTAGATAAAACGGAAGCTCTAAACATAACAGCCTCCAGGACAGAGATGCAGGTCCTCCGGGATTCCACACCCTTCAAATGGCCTAAAGATAAACTTAAATATTTAGGTATACAAATCACGAATGACCCTCATTCACTATACACACATAACTTCATACCGCTTATCAGTAATATTAAAAACATATTGCGGACATATGACATACCACTGCTTTCGTGGTTAGGAAGAGTTAATATAATAAAATCATATATTCTTCCCAAAATATTCTATGTTATGAATATGGTCCCAATCTCTTTACCCAGCCTCTACTTTCGCTCCCTAAATCGTATGATCTCTAAATTCGTATGGAGAAATAAGAGAGCTAGGATTTCACTTAAAATTCTCATGCTCCCTAAGAGGCGGGGGGGCTCAGGGCTACCGGATCTCATTTCCTATTATAGAGCCATTCACTTAGCTAGATGGTTGAAACTCACTCATATGGCTGCTCAAGAAAACAAACCACACATTGAACTTCAACTATTACATCCAGAGACGCAAAATCTATTATGGACAGATAGCATACCAGACAGAAACAACTTTGATGAGATTCTTGCCACTACATTAGCTGTAAGACGTACGATGGTCCCGATTCGCTTCCCTGCATGCGGATTTCTGGACAAAATCCCGATGAGGCTAATACCTTTTCTGATAGATGCTGAATTTTCAGATCCATATGATCTATGGAAGACTCTACCGAATAAACCCATATCTAGGTTATTACGAGGAGACATCCCATGCAGAAATATGTGGCCGATAGAAGCCAAAAAGCAACCACAGACATTCCTACAAGAACTACACGTGGCCCATTACATGAAAAAGATCAGAAGCCCAATGATGGTATCAACTCGGTGGAAGTGGCTAGAAATACTGGTAAATGTGAAACCACCAATCCCTAAAATTATTTCCAAGATCTATAATAATCTACTCGACAACACACTAACTGATTTTCCACTTTCCGTACATTCATGGGAGATAGAACTCGGTATCACGCTCTCGAGATGATAAAATAAAACTCTGCCAGAATTCACACGGATTCTCCAGATGTGTACTACTACAGGAAATGTCCTACAAACTTTTCTCGAGATGGTATTACACTCCTGAGAGATTGTTTCATTTGGGTTTAACAGAGTCCCCGAATTGCTGGAGATGCGGGATATCGAGGGGCAATCTGACCCATATATTCTGGACATGCCAGAAGCTAGACGAGTTCTGGACAGGAGTAAATGCAATATTAAAATCCATGAATCTTATAGATTCTGATCTAACTGCAGTTGAGGCTCTTTTATCGCTCCCATCAGATAAATATAAACCCAAAAAACATGGGCTAGCCCCAGTGATGGTAGGGGCTGCAAAACATTTAATTGCTCAGAAATGGAAACAACAACACGCACCCACAGTGACAGAATGGCTAACCAAAGTCTTAGATTTATATAGACTGGAAGAACTATCTAGTTGTGAAATGTGTTCCCATGACTCCTTTCTCAAGACATGGCAGCCATGGATTGATAGAACAGGGAAGGGTGAAATGAGTAACTAGATGGAGAGCCACGACGATCCCCTCAACCCCCCCCCCCCCACACTTACTCTAACATCTACACGCTAACTGAGGATTTGTGAGAGGATCCTCGGAGGCGAAGATAACAAACCGCCGGTCGCTAGCCATGGGAGTTCTACAATTCTACAAACCTACAACTTTAAAACTTTACTATCATACAATTCTACGATTTGGAAACAGTCTAACTTTCTATTAAGAAATACAAATACTGTACCGTCTAAACATTTATGTATAAAAACAGAGAAACCATTTGTTTAAGTTTTAGAACAAGTTTATTTTGTCAAAGTTCTATACAAGGAAGACATAGGTACCAACAGATATATGTAACATGTTCGGTAATATATTATACTGTACCATGTTTTGTTGTCTTCAAAAAATTAAATAAAGAATTGAAAAAAAGAAAAAAAAAAAAAAAAGAAAGTTAGCAGTCACAATGTATTGCATGAATATACAAAAGCAGAAAGCCATGGAACTTGAAGGTGGCTGCTACAGGCTCACCTGCAGAAGTGGATTTGCTAAGCCATTAGGGTGAGCGGCAGAAACCAGGGGTGCTATTGCTATGAAGATGAATTTGCCAGACAGCAAATGGAATAGCAGGGAGTGGTAGGGATAAATATGTAGGACAGCAGGTTGGTCAGCGGAGCTAGAAGTGCTAGATGCAACAGAGCCAAATTTATGAATACATACACTACTACCTGAATACTCGAGTTGTGCACTGCCGCCTGAGCAAGTGCTCAAAGGCCTAGGACAGGGGTATAGAACTCCAGGCCTCGAGAGCTGCCAAAAGTGCAGGTTTTCAGGATTTCTTTAGTATTGCACAGGTGATAATATAATCACCTGCACTAGTGATAATTTCAACCCCTGCGCAACACTAAAGTAATCCTGAAAACCTGCACTGTTGGCGGCTCTCGTGACCTGGAGTTCCCTACCCCTGGCCTAGGATGATGACATCAGAAGTAGAATTTGAGTTGAAGCCGGCCATGGGTAAAGGTAGCAGAGACTGGTACCTAAACCTAGAGAGGTAATAGTGACTGCTAAAATTATTTAAGTTTTTTCTTATAATACAAATCTTGGTTGCTGGGGAATCTGTTTTTAAAGAGAACAGTATTCACATTGAAGCCAAATGGACATACAAATAGATGAATCTGATGAAGGGTAAAAACATTCAGGGGTCCAGTAGAAGACACAATTTTTATTTTTGAAGCTCAGTCTATAAAATAACAAGATTTAGAGTTATCTGCTATTTTTTTTAAATGATAAGTGTCCATAGAGATAACAATCCCAAGAGATCTGATTTATAGAAGTTCAGTGTGTGAAAAAAACAAAAAAAAAGGCCACCCACTGAAAGTCTCTACCTTATACAACGCTCAAGCATTATTTTTTTTTTCAGCACTGGAGTGGTACTTATAGCCCCCACTCTTAAACTCATCCTCCAGCATCTTCATCTTTTTAGGGCGTCACTCTTGTCACCACAACATGTGAGTGGGAGTAGTCAGTTAATTCAAGTTAATTATTTTAGATGTTTTATAATTATTTTGTAATTAATGATTTTACAATGGATTCTTTTGCAGTTGATTTATTATTTAACTTTATAATCCTTGTTTTTCAAACAATAGATGCAATATACAATATATGCAAAAAGGTCAAATTGATTGTGTGTGCAAAAATGAGCACAACCCTTCAGAAGAGTAAGATTTGAATCAAATCAATATCTCACTAAACACAAGAACAATTTGACAATACTGAGTTTCATATAACATTTTGTAACCTATACCATCAGCAGCGCACAGTGCATGCACTGGCAGGATTGATATTTCTGCAGACACACAGGATGACTGTAGAATTATCATTTTATACCAGACAACCCCTTTAGGTTCTTACTTAACAAAGGGGGTGTGCACGCTTAGGCCAACTACTGTATACAGTTGTGGCCAAAAGTATTGACACCCCTGCAATTCTGTCAGATAATACTCAGTTTCTTCCTGAAAATGATTGCAATCACAAATTCTTTGGTATTATTATCTTCATTTAATTTGTCTTCAATGAAAAAACACAAAAAGAATTGTCCTAAAGCCAAATTGGATATAATTCCACACCAAACATAAAAAAGGGGGTGGACAAAAGTATTGGCACTGTTGGAAAATTCATGTGATGCTTCTCTAATTTGTGTAATTAACAGCACCTGTAACATACCTGTGGCACCTAACAGGTGTTGGCAATAACTAAATCACACTTGCAGCCAGTTGACATGGATTAAAGTTGATTCAACCTCTGTCCTGTGTCCTTGTGTGTACCACATTGAGCATGGAGAAAAGAAAGAAGACCAAAGAACTGTCTGAGGACTTGAGAAACCAAATTGTGAGGAAGCATGAGCAATCTCAAGACTACAAGTCCATCTCCAAAGACCTGAATATTCCTGTGTCCACCGTGCACATTGTCATCAAGACGTTTAGAGCCCATGGCACTGTGGCTAACCTCCCTAGATGTGGACGGAAAAGAAAAATTGACGAGACATTTCAACGCAAGATTGTGCGGATGGTGGATAAAGAACCTCAACTAACATCCAAACAAGTTCAAGCTGCCCTGCAGTCCGAGGGTACAACAGTGTCAACCCGTACTATCCATCGGCGTCTGAATGAAAAGGGACTGTATGGTAGGACACCCAGGAAGACCCCACTTCTTACCCCGACATAAAAAAGCCAAGCTGGAGTTTGCCAAAACTTACCTGAGAAAGCCTAAAACATTTTGGAAGAATGTTCTCTGGTCAGATGAGACAAAAGTAGAGCTTTTTGGGCAAAGGCATCAACATTGAATTTACAGGAGAAAAAAAGAGGCATTCAAAGAAAAGAACACGGTCCCTACAGTCAAACATGGCGGAGGTTCCCTGATGTTTTGGGGTTGCTTTGCTGCCTCTGGCACTGGGCTGCTTGACCGTGTGCATGGCATTATGAAGTCTGAAGACTACCAACACATTTTGCAGCATAATGTAGGGCCCAGTGTGAGAAAGCTGGGTCTCCCTCATAGGTCATGGGTCTTCCAGCAGGACAATGACCCAAAACACACTTCAAAAAGCACTAGAAAATGGTTTGAGAGAAAGCACTGGAGACTTCTAAGGTGGCCAGCAATGAGTCCAGACCTGAATCCCATAGAACACCTGTGGAGAGATCTAAAAATGGCAGTTTGGAGAAGGCACCCTTCAAATATCAGGGACCTAGAGCAGTTTGCCAAAGAAGAATGGTCTAAAATTCCAGCAGAGCATTGTAAGAAACTCATTGATGGTTATCGGAAGTGGTTGATCGCAGTTATTTTGGCTAAAGGTTGTGCAACCAAGTATTAGGCTGAGGGTGCCAATACTTTTGTCTGGCCCATTTTTGGAGTTTTGTGTGAAGTGATCAATGTTTTGCTTATTGCTTCATTCTCCTTTGTGTTTTATCATTGAAGACAAATTAAATGAAGATAGTAATACCAAAGAATTTGTGATTGCAATCATTTTCAGGAAGAAACTGAGTATTATCTGACAGAATTGCAGGGGTGACAATACTTTTGGCAACAACTCTATATATATTAGTGATGGGCGAGTCCTAAATTACTCGGAATCGCTTGACTCTAGCGAAGCCGAGCCCGGGACTCGCTACTCGTTGCGAGTCTAGCGAGTCCAATGTTAATGAATGGGGAAGCGAGTAATAGCGAGTAATGTGCGATTTACAAATCGCAGATGTGTCTCGGAAGCTTCAGGCTCTATCTGCTACAATAGCTAAATCATGTTTAATAGGCTCCCGCTGTCACAGCACAGTTAACTCTCTGCTTACCGGCGCTGCAACAAGAAGAAGAAGGAAGACAGAAGACAGAAGAGAGAAGAAAGAAGAGGGATATGTGGTGGTAATAAAGTTGGAGTCCCTAATGTTGTCTGTGTCTTTATTTTTAATAAATAATTTTTCTCTGTGTGGTGTTTTTTTTAACCCTTTATTGGAGATTCTTAGTGGCCGGGTCAAACCTGGCCTGACATCAAGAATCTCGGGCTTAATACCAGCTTGTATAACAAAGCTGGTATTAACCCCTTTATTACCCAGCGTGCTACCGCGGCCGCTGGAAGAGTGGGGTTCAGCGTCAGAGGATGGCGCTTCAATGAACGTGCCATCTTCTGGGGCGGCTGCGGGCTGCAATTTGCAGCGGGGGGTGCCCAAAAAGCTTGGGCCTCCCTGCGCTGCGGATTCCAGCCCCCAGCTGCTTAGCTGTACCTGTCTAGACATAGAAATTGTGTGGAGCCCCACACATTTTTTTTTATTATTATTTCATGAAATAAGGGCTCCACAAGCTCATGTTCTAAATATCCAGTGACATTCTTTTTGCAATAACATTTTATGTGTGTCACCACCTCTATTGGATGGTGGCACTTGTTCTAGACCTGCATACGACAACACATCTGCATTGCCATTATGTTGTTCTTTAATGTGCTGGATTAATCTAGGACTCCCAATACCAGATTTAATTGATTTATAATGTTCTTTGAACCTTACCCATAACTCTCTGATGGTTTTACCGATATAGAATCTTTTACATGGGCACCAGACTGCGTATACTACCCATTTTGTTTTGCAGCTGAAATACTAAGTTACTTGATGCTAAATATGCAGGGCGGCCTGCTTGCGGAGAGCTACTGCGCAAGTGCCACATTCCCGCACTGTTCTATGAATACAGCATAACATGGAGCAGGGCGGGCAAAGGAGCTGAAGTCAGGGGCAGGAGGCAGGATAGGCGCGCGGTTCGAAAAGACACATTACCTAGCTCTGTGCTTGCGTCAATGAGCACAAGGAGCCGCAGGTGAGGATGGCTCCACAGACCTGAGGAAGGCGAGGAGAAGCAAGGAGGTGGCACATCGAGGCAAGGGGTGGGAATGGCCCCCGTGAATAGAGGTAACTCAAGACCCAGGGAATACCCTCCTGACTCAAAAGCAGTGAGTTTTCCTGAAGCTATATCTGTGGGTACAGAATGGGCGCGAATGCTGTCACTGATTCATAGCCAAAACAGGAGTGGCGGAATAATTCAGGCAGCGGGACGTGTTTTACAGGCACACGGCAGCCTCAGACTGAAGTGAGCATCATCCCACCTGACCATGAAGAGCTAATTACCATACAGCACAGGACACATTAAATGTTAATATCTGTGGTATGCAGGGACCAGTCTGGGGGTATAAAGGGGTTACCAGAGCCTCAATCATAGTATGTTTAAGATACTAGGCACAGGTTATAATGCACAAAAGTTGTGACAGGTTCACTTTAACATTTTACTACCTTATCTGGGTATGTGTTATGTGACATGGTTAGACACCTCTTGTTTAATTTATGAATGACGGACTTTGAAACTCTCAATGCCCATGCAGACAATGCAAGAACTGTAAAACATTTGGAGAGACTGCAATAGACGCTGGAAGACACGTATAGGAGGGTCTGTGAAAACATTTTTGGGCCATTTGAAAAAGAGTAACCAGAATGAATATGTCAATGAAAAAGCTATTAACATTGCCAGTGAAGACTATATGGGTAGTAAAGATCTTACCACCATTGAGTATTATAAATTTAAGAAACAACACAAAACAATGATGGGATGGAGAAGGTCACTTTCACTGCAACTAGTGAAGAGCAGAGAGGGTCAGAGCAATTCAGATAAACAGAATGACTGGCAGTGCATTAATGGGCCACCACCTGAAATAGGAGGGCCTCCAACCACAGGAAATACATGGTGAGTCACTGTTCACTGACTCATGTCCAGAGAGAGTATTTGAAAAACAGTGTGACTCCTACACTGCTAAAGTCTATATTCCTAGGGCAAGGCAAGGCCTAGCAAAAATTTAAAGGAGAGATTGCAGTACACCCTGCAAAAGACTTAGAGAAGGGCCTCAAAAAAATTGTATTTACCATTGGTAAGGAGTAGGAAGTCTAGAGTGGTAAAGCCAATGCACTATGTGCAAGGGCTGACAAAAATTAGAAGGGAGCTCTCTGATACATGATTCACCCAGGGGTCTATGGGAACTCAGTACCTGGGCATTGTTCTGGGGGGTGCTGTCTCGGTGGCTGGTGCCCGGGCCCATAGCCCTGGTAGTAAATTTTAAATTAGGAAAAAGGGAATAAATGTCTTGTGACATCACCTGCAGTTCTGGTGATGCTCACCAGCGCCGCTGTCAGACCGCCTGGGATGATTGTAATGCAGCTAGATGGTTCAGCTCCCTGCAAGCAGAGCAGGTCCCCGGGGCAGCGCTGCCACTGCACTTGTTGTCATGGTGGCAGCTATTCAACAGTTCATGCAGAAAGAAACACTGAGACTTATTAGCTCTATACGGGTACTTTACTGGAAGCTGGTGATGATGGTATGCAGGTTCACAGTTACAAAGTCTTTAGCAGGTAGCTGGCTGGGTAGTCACTGAGGAGAATAATGTCTCTTTGAGGCTCCAAGAGAGTACCTTCTGTTTGCTTTCACTGTCCTGTTTCTTCCTTGCACCTCCTTACTTCCTTGCGCTGCCCTGCACAGCCCACTTGTCTACCAGGCCTGTCGGGTGCTATGAGGTACCCTTCTTCTCTTCTAAGGGGCTCAACCCTGTTTAGTGATCCTGGTAGGGCTGCACGTTCAGGACAGGAGAGTCAGGGCTACTGGATAGACCCACGACCTACCGGTGTTGATAATTCCGGGATAGACTCCTGCACCACGACTCAGAGGTGGTTCTCCGTTGTGGACTAGGATCCCCCTGGACTGTAGAATGTCCAGCACTGGGTTTCCTCCTTCCGTCTGGGCCGCCATTCCTTTCAGGCGCCCTCTCTGGGGTCCCCTTTTAGGGCTTCCTCCCTACTTCGTCCCTCAGACTAGACTAGATCTGTCTGTTAGCTTCCCACTTTTCCGTACCCTAACTCTCCTCCCACCGGGACCAGTTACCCTGGTAACGGGTTGCCAATTGATCCCCTAGTCTAGGTGTAGGGATGCCGAGATGAGAGCCTCAGGTTGACGTTTCACTCCCCAATGACAGGAATACCACACACTCTGTTATGGGTGCAGTACCCCTACTGTGGCGCACTTACCAGTGGGGTGCCACATACACACCAGAAGACATGCAGGTGATGGCCTTAGTAAACCTTTTTCTACCCATATTAAAGAAGTAGGACTCCTAGATTGATAAAGCCAATGCATTTTGTGCAAGAGATGACAAAAAATAAAAAGAAGCACACCAATAAACCCTGGAAAACATACAAGTGAGGGCCTCAGTAAACCTTTTTCTAACTTTATTAAATGAGTGGGACTCCTAGATTGATAAAGCCAATGCATTTTGGTCATGGCCTGCAAAAAAATTAAAAAGAGGCACAACAATGTACCCTGGAAAACATTCAGATGAGGGCCTCAGTAAACATTTGTTTCCCTTTATTAAAGGAGAATGAGACTTCTTGACTGGTAAGATAGATGTGTATTTTGTGCAAGGGCTGACAAAAATTAAAAAGAGCATATAAGGACGAAGTGTTGTACGATCCGCGCTGCTACCAAAGGAAGAGCAGGACAATGGATCATCTGGTTGAAGTAGTTCTTTAATCCGACGCGTTTCGAAGCTATTTACCAGCTCCTTCCTCAGGGACATGTGCCTGAGGAAGGAGCTGGGAAATAGCTACGAAACGCGTCCGACTAAAGATCTACTTCAACCAGATGATCCATTGTCCTGCTCTTCCTTTGGTAGCAGCGCGGATCGTACAACACTTCGTCCTTATATGCTGATTTCTGACCGCGGTGACCCGTGGATGTGTGGATCCAGCAGCAGCTACTGAGTAAGGGTTCATACTGGGTGTGGGTTACACAACCAGATCAGGTGAGCAGGCCCTTGTTGCCATACATATACCTCTATATAATAGAGATAAGACCCTATTGCGCATTTGTCGCATTTCTATAAAAATTAAAAAGAGGTACATCAATACACTCTGGAAAACTTGAAGATTAGGACCTCATTAAACTTTTTTCTACCCTTATTGAAAGGAGTGGGATTACTAAATTTAGAAAGCCAATGCATTTTGTGCATAGCCTGAAAAATAATAAAAAGAAACACACCAATACACCTTGAAAACATGAAGATGAGGACTTCAGTAAAACTTTTTCTACCCTCTTCAAAGGAGTGGGACTCCTAGACTGGTAAAGCCAATTCATTTTATGCGTTCAAAGGAAAATAAAAATCAGGCACCACAAAGACTCACACCAATTCACATCCAATTTAGTGCTCCTCCCAATTGCCCTCACAGAGACATCCTGGAGACTATGTTGCTCATCCTAAGATCCACATGAACATATGGAAATAGCAGCAATAGAAATAGACGGACCTGCATATACACAGGACCAGTTGAAGTGCATATCACGTGAAATGGCAAGCTGTAGTCCGATATTTCAGCTCCCCCTCCCTGCATCGATGTAACCGGAATGTTAAATAAAAACTTGCACATTTGGAAGACAGGTGAGTGCCGTCCATTTCTATTCTTCTATTTCAATGCATTTTATGGTATGAGGAAGGAGCTCGGTATGTGGCTCTGAAACGCGTCGGACAATGAAAGCATAAGTTGATCCAGACATTCCTGTGTCTGGGTTCCTTCGATCCTGGAGCAGCAGAGCGGACAGAGAGGCACTTTGTCCAAGGAAATCTATATTGTGACCACGGTTATCTGTGGGAGTGCGGTCACTGCAGCAGCTGCTTTATCGCTTTTTAACCAGTTGTGGGTCTCATAACTGGACAAGGTGAGCAATTCCATATCGCAAGCTGACAGTATTTAATTAAGATAAGACCCTATTTTACGAAAATTTGAAAGAGGCATACTTGTAGAGCTGTCGTCCCTATGACCGCTTTAGGCACGCTTTAACTTTATGAGGCACTGCATCCTCTGAGTGCTGTGGGTTGAGGACTAGCTCCCCCAGACCCCCAAAACTGTGCAATTGGAATTGTCAGGGCTTAGGCGTGTGGGAAGCAGAGAATTAGAAAGAGATAACCTGAGGGCAGGAACTGAGAGAGTTCCTGTGGCCTGAGAGAGAAGCAAAGAATGGACACTGCTGAGGAAGTGTCCAGGAATGATGGTTTGAGAAAAGGCATGTTGTCTTCTGTGTGAGAGCGACAGCAAGCCAGTTTGTGAGACAGCCCTTTGTGCCGCTGAGCGAATGCTGGATGGAGAATCTCCTGAGGACAGCCATTCAAGATGGAACAAGAGGGAGAATATCACCCAGCCTTGTAGAAGCAGTGTGCACTGACAAGCATCATTATATCAAGTTCCCTGGAGTGGACTTGTTCCCCTCAATAGTACCATGAGTCTTGTGTCAATGTGCACACTCGATAGGCATAGGCCTCAGTAGTCAGAGCGCGGTATCGATACAGCCCAAATAGCGGAGGACAGTTAGGTTGTTACTGCAAAGTAGATATGAAAATATTCTGTTTGCAATGTTAATTTTTGTATAACAACTTATAATAGCTGGAACGACGTGCTGCTGAGTGGCTCAGCTATAAACTGCAGTGTTTGTTAAAGGCTTCTATTGCCACACTATATTTCCCCTTTGGCTTTCATATAACCTGTTTCCTGCCTGTTAATAACTCTTTCAACTTGTTTCTGCAACCTCATGTTGTGTACCTTAACTTACTCTGCACAATGGTGGTCCCCTCATCCATCGCTGCACACCAATACACCCTTGAAAACATAAAGGTGGGGGCCTCTGTAAACCTTTTTATACCTTCATTAAAACAGAATGACTACTACCGTAGCTTGGTTAAGACCATGTCTTTGTGTCTTACAGAAGAGAAAGAGAAGTGTACTGCATTCTCTTTAAGCTGACATGATGGCAACTGTGTCTCATCATCAGCCACCTCTTGAGACAGTAATTGCCATTTCACACTGTTGGCTTCTTCTATCCAAGGCTGCTCAAATATTTGTGCATTACTGCACATGATCTTCTCATGTCCCTCTTGAGATGTGCATGCTGAAAGGTGAGAAGAAGTGATAAAAGGAAAGGTAAAAAGCTCCTTGCAAAGTCCAAGTGTAGGGTCACTTATCTCCTGGTACACATCAGTGGGAGGAATGAGGATCAGGATGAGGATTATAAGGTCCAGCTTCTTGGCTACTGAGACTGAACCGTATGGAAGACAAGCTGATGCTGGCAATAAGATAGGAAACATTATCTGCCATCCAATCCACAAACTGCTCAGACTGTTTTTGCTTCAACAGCAGTGTCTCGTGTCACCCTGCAAATTGGGACAGGTATCTAGGACAATATGATGTTTGGGGTGCTCCCATAGAAGCAAGCTCAGTTTGCCTTGTCACACAGTCTACAATCTATGAGGAAATAGGGGAGGCACAAAAGATAATAGTAACAAATGCTGTCATATATGGTCCAGCTATCAATACAATACATAGGGGATTCACATAGCGCTACATGAACCTTTCACCAGCCAGGATCTGTACAAATACAGATAAAGTGCTATAAAATGCATGGGGGTGTAGAAAGATGATACAAGAGGCCAGGTTTGGAGAAGGACAGAATGGGAATACTTACATAAATGAGGTAAGGTGGTAGGTTAGTCTAAAGAGATGTGTTTTTATGCTTGCTTAAAGTTATGGATATTTGGCATTAATTGAATTGTGTTTGGTAATCTGTTGCAGAGAATTGGTGCAGCTCGGGAGCAGTCTTGGAGACAGGAGTTTCCCAGGGACAATGTGCTGTTGCTCCGCACTGCCACAAAAAACACATAGTCGAAGGCTTCAAATTATAATACCTTTATTGGATCCATTGTGCTTCAGAGCCTGCTATGCTCCTTCATCAGGGATGTATCAAACACACCCTGATGAAGGAGCATAGCAGGCTCTGAAACGCGTCGGATGGATCTAGTAAAGGTATTATAATTTGAAGCTTTTGACTACGTGTTTTCTGTGGCAGCGTAGACCAACAGCACATTGTCCCTGGGAATCTATGGATTTTTGACCACATTGCACGTGGAAGTGTGGGTCCAGCAGCAGCCACCATTTCTGTGCATATCATACTGGTTGTGTGTCACACAACTTTGCAAGGTGAGCAGTGATAATTACGGCTTCAAAGCCACTCAGCTCTTAAAACGATAAGACCCCATCTGCGCTTGCTTCTTTTTACAGTGTTACTGATTTGGAGACAGGAGTGGGAGGTTTGGATTGTAAATGATGTTAGTCTTAGGTCACTTAGGAAAGAGGGCACATGTAGGGCGATAGACAGAGATGAGGGAGGAGATGTAGGGTGGTCAGAACTGTGGAGGGATTTGCTGGCCAGAGTGATAATTTTATATTGTATTCTGTAGCGGATGGGCAGCCAGTGCAATGACTGGCACAGAATAGAGGCATCGGTGAAGCACTTGAAGAGGAATATTATCCTTGCTGCTGCATTCAGGATGGATTGGAGAGGAGAGAGTTTAATAAGATGGAGACTAATTAGTAGAGAATTGCAGTAATCCAGACGAGAATGAATTAGGGCAACAATTAGAGTTTTTGCAGAGTCAACAGTAAGATAAGTTCGAATTCTAGAGATGTTTTTGAGGTGTAGGTGACCTGAGCAAGCAAGTGACCAGATGTGGAGAGGGAAGGAGAGATCTGGGTCAAATATAACCCCAAGACAGCGGGCTTGCTGCTGAGGAGTAATGGTAGAACCACATACAGAAATGGCAATATTAGGTTTCGGAAGATTAGTAGATGGAGAAAACACGAGAAGTTCAGTTTTTAACAAATACAGTTTTTTGACAAATACAGTTTTAAGGTAGAGAGAAGACATGATGTTAGAGACTGCAGAGAGACAATCACTGGTATTTTGTAGTAACGTGGGGGTGATGTCAGGAGAAGAAATGTATAACTCGGTGTCATCAGCAAAGAGATGGTACTGAAAACCAAATCTACTGATGGTTTGTCCAATAAGGGCAGTATAAAAAGAGAAGAGAAGTAGACCTAGGACTAAACCCTGAGGAACCCCACTGTAAGGGTAAGAGGAGGGGAAGAGGAGCTAGCGAAAGATACGGTGAAGGAGCAGTCAGAGAGGTAGGAGGAGAACCAAGAGAGAGCAGTATCCTTAATCCCAATAGAGCGGAGCATAGCGGGAAGGAGCTGGTGATCCACGGTATCGAATGCAGTGGAGACATCCAAGAGGATCAGTAGGGAGTAGTGACCATTAGATTTAGCTGTTAGGAGATCATTAGAGACTTTAGTGAGGGCAGTTTCAGTAGAGTGTGAGGTGTGGAAATCGGATTGTAGAGGATCAAGAAGAGAATTGTCAAAAAGATAGCGGATTAAATGCGAGTAGACCAAGCGTTCCAGGAGTTTAGAGATGAAGGGGAGATTAGAGACAGGTGATTAGTTAGCAGCAGAGTTCTGGTTGAGGAATGTTTTTTTAATAAGGGGTTAATACTGGCATGTTTGAAGGAGGAGGAGAAAAGACCAGATGAGAGGGAAAAATTAAATATTTTAGTTAGGTGAGATGTGACAGCTGGGGAAAGGGATTGAAGGAGATGTGAGGAAATAGGGTCGCTGGTGGAGGTAGTTGGGCAAGAAGATGCAAAGAGCCGGCTGACTTCTTCCTCTGTGACCGGATCAAAGACTGAAAGTGAGTTGGATGAAGTGCAGGAGGGAGGAGAATGAATGATGTTCTGAGGCTGTGAGGAAATTTCCGTCATATGAGGTCAATTTTGTCTTTAAAATAGTTGGCCAGAACATTTATGCTGCACCAGCAGGAACTGAAACTCAATGAACCTTGCCTAAATGCCTCTAAAATCACTATCTAACCCTGCTCCAGCAGTTAACCTTACACTAATTAGAGCTAACATTGGTATTGTAAATTGTCCCTTAAAACGACTGTTTAATCTTATACCAGCAGAATTAGAAACACTGCAAAAAAATCTCTCCTTTCAATGAATCAAGCTCTCCCTCCTCATACTCCAGACACACTGTGCACAAGATGGCATCTATAGCTTTTATGACCTGATGATGCGATGTGGCCAGCCAATCACAGTAGCGTCAGAGCAAAGATGGCTGCGTCATTACCATGATTGGCAGGCAATCCCCTCATGTTTAGTGGCTAAAAATATGGCATGAAACATTGGAGGCAGAGGCACAAAGCTTGTAATAATCTGACAACTGTCATCCTTTACCAATTGAGGGTGGCAATGCACATTCTGAAATCACCAACTTGGGAATCCAAAAAGCTTTCCTCACTCCTGGAAGTATCTACTTTTTAAAGATAGAAGAAGCACCTAATGTGAGTTATTGTCACATCCCCGGGGCCGGGGTACTCAGAGCCGGACAATTCTGTATCTGGGGTGCCACGGCGGAGTGGCCCGGCTCTGTGGTCCCAGGTGCAGCAATGCAAAAAGAAAGGGGAAAAATAAATAAAGTTTATGGGGATATTTCATGACACCACCTGTGGGTCGTGGCCAATATGGGCCACCGCTGCCGGTCAGACCGCTGGGGATGATGGTGGAGGTGGCAGTCGGCATGGTGAGCCCTCCATGGGTAGGACTTGGTTCCCCAGGGCAGATGGAGAAGAGGTAGACTTAGTTGCTGTGTTAGAAAACAAATATGCGCCTCCGCAGGCGAGCCGCTGCAGTTTCTGTACCAATAAGTCTCAGACACAGATCTTGAGTTCACCGGGTACTTTAATCCTATGCTCACTCGACAACACAGTCTCTACAACAGCTCTTTACAACACTTGTAGCAGACCGGTCTCTCACAGCAGCTATGGGCTTAGGTTCTCGCTGCAGCCGGGAAGGTTCCTCTGTGTCACTCCCCCTCAGTGTACCTTTTGAGAACCTCTGTCTCTCTCCCTCGCATACTGGTTCTGTCTGGCCGTCACTGGCTCTGCAGTGATCTGTCCCACACTCTGGATCACTATCCCTAGTATGATGGCTTTGTCCTACTCCGTACCGGTAGTTGGGTCTCAGGACATGGAGTTCCTGGCCCACCGGGCCCCGTTGTTCTTTCGGTCTGTCTCAGTCAGTACTCAGCTGTAGGGTGTCTTGGCTTGGGGGGGCTTCCCTACTCCTCCACCCTCCAGGGATTCACCCGATCTACTCCTCTCCCATGGAAAGCTCTCGATCATCTCGCCCAACTTAGTTTTCCTAGGTCCTCTTTTTTGAGTCTAGTACCTACACCCCTTTGTCCGGCTTCTCTCTACGTTCCACCCACACGTAGCTAATCCTGCCACCCTTTGCCTGGCATGAAGCGACTTAGGCTCATGGTCGGAGTGTGTGTGTAGGTGTTTTTGTAAGTTGACCGTCTTAACTATCCCAGCTGCAGTTCACCCAGTGGCCTCCTGGTCGCAGGGGCCCCACATTATTCACTGAATATGAGAGGAATGTACGTAGAATTCATCATCTCTTCACAACTTTTAAATTCTGATATTAGCATGATGTTGATAGAAATGTTATTTACTGACATGTGTATAGAAAATAATTATTCTAAATAATTATTTATCCTATTCATATTTTAAGTCTTACCGTAATTAAAAAAAGAGAAAGACAGTTATCTAATGAATGAGTATTAAGGCTTAAAAGTGACAAATATTTGGAACATTTTTACGAAGTTAGAAATTTCCAGAGATTCTTATTCCCAGTTTATAGAATCACAAATGTCTACTTTATTACTGTTTAATATATAATTTCACATTGACTTCTATAATTATATGCTTCTGACCTGTAGTGATATGTCAGTAGCAAACATTTTCCTCCTTTTCTAACTGGTAAATACAATTTAGTTTTTTTCCAAAGTTTTACAGCCATATTTCATTGTTGCTCTCATGCAAAGAAAATCAGCAGTTCATTGCTGCACTTATTCCATGGTGGCCTTTATTTCCTGTGGTATGTGCTTCCACAGCAAACCCTTTACCAGCCAGTCAATAATGGGAAAGCTAGCATCATAATATGTCTTCATTATTGATAGCTCACTATCCTGAGAGCGCATTGTAATCCCAGGAGAAGCTCAGCATGAAGCAGCTACTGCGGAGAATCAGAGGAAATGGTGCACTAGAAGACATATATTAAACCTATTGGAAATAATCACCCCCATTTCTGCTTTCATTGTTGCTGCTGGAAGAGTCCAGGTGCAATAGCGTTATTACAAATATAGAAAATAATGCAGCACAAATGGTATAGAAAAAATTTCTACACTCCTGATTTTCATATGTTTCAAAGCAAAATTACTCTTTATAGTTGGCTAATGTAAAGCAGATTATAAGGGTTTCTATAACTTTAGCATTAGTGCTTACTTTTCTGTACACTAAGGCTGCTTTCACATTACGAAATTTGGATTTCCGATGCTGTCCGATATAAATCGGACAGCATCGGATCCGAATTTGGCCCCATGCAGCCCTATGGGCATCGGACCGAATCGGATGTGCACTAAATGCCATCCGATTTGGTCCGATCCGATTCTGTCCGATTTTTTTATCGGTGCAAAAATTGCAGCATGCTCCGATTTTTGCACCGAAAATAAAATCTGACAGAATCGGATCGGACCGAATCGGATGGCATTTAGTGCACATCCAATCCGACCCGATCAATTTAACATGGGGCCCTATGGAGAAGGGCCTGATGTCTCCTCAGACCCGATTTTACTGTACTGAGCATGCTCAGTACAGTAAAACGTCTCCAAACAGGAAGGAAGGGGTTAAAAAAAATTTAAAAAGTTTATGCTCACTTCACCCCGAGCCCCCGCCGTCTCCAGCCGTCTTCCTGCAGGCTCCCGGTGGCTCCCGCAGGCTCCCGGTGTCTGCAGAGGTCTTCTACTGCAGTATAGGACCTGCGGTGATGTCACAGTCATGTGACCGCGGGTTACCATGGTGTAACCTGGTGTCCCGTGACTGTGACATCACCGCAGGTCCTATACTGCAGTAGAAGACCTCTGCAGACACCGGGAGCCTGCGGGAGCCACCGGGAGCCTGCAGGAAGACGGCGGGAGACGGCGAGTGCTCGGGGAGAGGTGAGCATATTTTTTTTTTTAACAGAGGCTACGATTTAATGCCGGAATCGGATGCCTATTTGGCATCCGATTCCAGGCATCAGAAGGGAGCCGATGCTGTCCGAATTTATCGGACAGCATCGGCTCCCTTCAAAATCGTAATGTGAAAGTAGCCTAAGACTGAAGTAGATTTGTAACATTCTGTATTTCCACAGTCCCAGGGATAAGATATTAGAGACCAGCAATGTCTTGGATGACCTGCACTTTTATACATCATACAGTAGTTGTTTGTGTTCTCCATTCAGGTGGTGACTGTTTTCCATATTCTGCCCCTTTTTTCATAAAGTAACTGTGTACCCAAACTGTGAATTTACTATTGTTATGATATACAGGTAATTGTAATGTGTGCTAGACATAGACATGTCTGGAATGAGCTGAAATTAGCTGAGAGAACAGATATAGATTGGATGACTTGACAGCTGGGGAGTAAGGGAACATTAATGCAAGTTCAAGTAGCAAGTTCAGGTTCAAGAGTTCTGATCCTCCCTATCTGTATCAGAGAGAGCATGTATAAATTCAAGTTATTTTGCAATCACCAAGCCGTTCATGTTTGAAGTACTAATATAATGTTACTGCAGATTGCTTAAAGTGGTACTTTAAAGAGACATCTCCCCCTATCGAAATGGACTTGAACT
Source organism: Allobates femoralis (assembly GCA_033576535.1). Lineage (NCBI taxonomy): Eukaryota > Metazoa > Chordata > Amphibia > Anura > Aromobatidae > Allobates > Allobates femoralis. The sequence goes on from JARQOC010000006.1 coordinate 134,316,519, forward strand.
AATAATAATCATGTTTGCCAATCTGTATCTTGAGTTTTGCAAAATGCCACCGAATGGGTACAGCCAAGAAAAATTCTGATCCTTAAAGGGAATCTATCACTAGGATCAACCCTCCTAAACTGATTATTATTATTATTATTATTTATTCATATAGCACCATTAGGTTCCATGGCGCTTTACATGAGGATAAGGGAGACAAGCACAAGTACACTAAATCTAGGCGATCAGGACGTACAGGTACAGGAGGGGCAGGAACCCTGTCCACGAGGGCACACAGTCTACAAGGGGTGGGTGGGGATACAGTAGGATGGAAGAATGTCAGGTATGGGGGGGTTGCCTTGGTCTCATGGCAGGTTGTAGGCTTGACAGAATAGGTGAGTCTTCAGGTGACACTTGAAGCTTCTCAGGGTCGGAGAGTGTCTGACGTGTTGGGGCAGGGAGTTCCAGAGTATGGCAGATGCCTGGGAGTAGTCCTGGACGCGGTTGTGTGAAGAGGTGATGAGGGGGGAGCCGAGGAGGAGTTCTCGGGAGGAGCAGAGGTTGCGTGAGGGTAGGTATCGGGAGACCTCCAGGTTTATATGAGTATGCAGGTCATAGAAAGTGCAATAAAGTGTTACCTTGATATCTGTGATCTGGCATCTGTTTGAAGAGAAGTCCATGTTTTTCTTAATATGTAAATGAGCTGGCACATGGGTGGCACAGATCTTCCTGAGAATCTGCCTCCACAGCTTATTTTAAAGGGAACTAATCAGCAGGATTTAGGGCAATAAAGTGAAGCCAGTGCCTTACAGGCACTAGGACACTGAGTGCAATCATACCTTACATATATGATTGCAGAGAAAAGTGTCATCAAGCATCGGGAAAACAGTGCAGCAAATTAGCATGTGTGCAGCACAGCGTCACAATGTGGGTTTGGGTTTATTTGTATTACTCCCCTGTTGACTCTAAGCCAAACTCTCCCCCTCCCTCTCTTTCTCCCCTCTCACTACCTCCCTGTCAGTATATACCAGGCAGTGGCACCGGATGTTGACATTGTGCATGGTCATAGTGCAATGTCAGCCATCCTATGTGTTCATCGCTCCCTCCCTCCCGCTTTCATCTCCGGCTTCTCACTGCTTGTCACTGCGTCTCCTCGCTCTGGTCACAGAAGAATACTCCGTCCCCTCCAGTCTGTGCGCATCCCCAATCTTCTCTCCTTTCACACACAGCAGGAAGATGCAGTAGAGGAGACCGGGATAGATTGCCACTATTGTCACCTGTCATCTGTGATGACAATAGCGGCGATCTGTCCCGTATCCTCTCCTGCATCTTCCTGATGTCTGTGAGAGGGGAGGAGGGATGTGCACAGACTGGAGGGGGTGGGGACATCTCCTATGACCTGGGCAAGGAGAAGCAGTGACAAGCAGTGAGACACTGGAGATTAAAGCAGGAGGGAGGGAGTGATAGGGTCACATAGGATGTCTGCTATTGCACTATGACCATACAGAATGTCAGACATCCTGTGCCACTGCCTGGTATATACTGACAAGAAGGGAGGGATGTGGAAGGGTTTGGCTTAGAGTCAACAGTGGAGTGATAAAAAGAAACCCAACTCCATAACACTTTCTCTGCAAACATACATGTAATCATTGAAGCAGAGGTATGATTTCTGATAACACGCTCGGGGATCACCTTTGCTGGGATCAAAGGGAACGTAGTTTCTGCATTCAACTTAGGCGGAAAGCAGAGATCTGGGTGCAACTGACACTGGGTCAGATTTATTCAGGTGAAAGCAAAAACAGATAGCAAAAAGAAAAAAACAGCAACAAAATAAATCATTGCCTGTTCGGTTCTAACTATATAGGATGATATCCTAACTACAGACTGGAGGGCTTCTCCCTTCCAGCCAAACCACATAAACACTGAGCAATGCTTGCACTCACATGTGTCTCACACACAGACAGACTTTCTGTGTTCCCAGGCTAAGACCCACACCCGACCTCCTAGCTTCCTTTTATTCCACATGATTGTCACAGATTGCACTCAGTATAACAGTGCCTGTAAGGCACTAGCTTCACTTTATAGCCCTAAATCCTGCTGGTGGGTTCCCTTTAATGCTTAGCAATGCCTCTTTAATGTGGCAAGGGGCGGTAGCCATGGACAAGGTAGTCGTCTCATGTCCAGCCGGCACATTACATAAAGGTAAGGGTCCTGGCTGGGTGTGTCGACTTGCACTACGGGAGCATTACGACCTTGCAGGCCGCATGATGCCAACGGCTTCAGCTAGCAAGGACTACATGTTGATCTCTTCAACAAAGGAGACCACCAGTTTTTTTTATAAACGATATTTTATTAAACAGCTATTTGATGACAACTGTGTACAGTAGATCCTCTATCTACATAACATAACTTCTCATAAGTTTGTTCTTTAACACAAAGAATCTCTACACATAGTCTATTTAGTATTGGTAAAAAAGATGGGGGTACAGTGAGAAAGAGAAAGCGCAGAACCTAAGTGTAGCAATAGGATCCAGTTCAGATTTATAAGGAATGCAGCTGTACTTACATATTAGATGTTTTGTAATCTTGATTGTAGATCCACTTTGTTGATCAGGGTGTTGTTTCCTTCCTCCCCCAGTCTGCAGCAAGTCCCTGGGAACTTTAGAAGGCAAAAGAGGTGCTTTCATAGGAAGCTGTATGCAAGGATTCTGTCCAGGCAGTTTGCGCTTCTGATGGGCAAGAAGTGATAATATATTTCAATATCAATTTTTATTCAGAAAAATTTACAATGTTTTTTAACTTCACTGAGTCTTCTTCAGATAAAATACGGTATATTACATCTATTTAGTATTTGAACTTCACTTGTTCCTGCATCCACTAGCCTCGCTTCCTTCACCACCACCAAGCTTATTGCAACAGTGCAGTTAATAAAATTCATGTTCTCCACCCATGGTTCTATGTCCTATCTTCTTAAAGGAACTGGTTTGCCAGTATGGCCGAATTTACTCTCTAGCTTGCTGGCACTTAAGGAACTCTCACCCGGGTTACTATTTTTGTCTCACGATTCTGTACTGTCCTGACCCATTACCTTTATAAGTTATAAACTTTGGGCCGAACTGCCAGGCATCCTGTTCCAGAAAAGGCATCCAACCATTCATTCTGTATCTTGGTCAACTCTCTAGAGCTGTACATTCTGTATCTTGGTCAACTCTCTTGCTTTTTTCCTTAGGATCTTGTTATACCCTGCTTAGTCTAGGGACATTCATGTAATTCAGCGCTGCTCTGTAGTCAGACCATAGGTCTGTCACTACTGCACTTTGGGCCCTATCTGATCTCCTATCAGGAAACCATCAATGTTCCCTTACTCTAGCCCCTTCTACTCTGGGCTAGTCCCAAGCATTAACTCCATTTTACCCTATGGTCAAGCAAAGTACATTTTAACATAATTAGTGCATATCACATTTAATTTTACACATTATAACAATTACACACATTAGGAATGTGAGCAATATGTCCACCTTCTCAAATCTCTGTATGTAAATTTATATCGTCATTCCAAGTGTCACGTTAAACTCTATCCGTGAAAGTGCTAGCGTGCGTAGATTGACACTTGTATGCAGTGTTCTGCCCTTCTATGTTTACTGGCTTCAACTTCCTCCCGCACCATTTGGCACTTTCTGCACAGAAAGAAGGTGAAGCCATGGCCCATAGAAGTGCAGAACACTGCATAGAAGTGTAAGTGAGTTGACAATTCACACATAAGAAATGTACAGTGCAACTTGTGTGAACCAATATCGCCATTTAATAGACAGATTTAAAAAAGTAGGCCCTAACAGATTCATGCAGGAACTGAAGCAAGAGAATTGATGCATAGAGGGAAGAGAGATACAAGAGGCACCAGGACATGTGATCAATTGTAGCCAATCTGTATAAAGGAAATATAAGCGCAACTAGGGTCTTATCTGTTATCATAAATGGCGCTATAACCACGATATTCACTACTATTTTCTGATGAAGGCGCACGGCTGGCTCCGAAACACTTTGAAGAAATGAACAGCACCATTTTTTGAAGATCCTGTGCGGTCTCCATTCTTATACAGCGGCGCGGACCGCAACACATCGTCCGTTTGGCTATGTGATCAACTGTGACTCAGTTAGAAAATATAAAAACTACTGAGACCACGGCAAAGGATAATCATCGACCACACTTGTATCAAGTCGAGATGTAAACCTACAAAATGAAGTAAATACCTAAAAATAATTATTTTGGTCAAGCAATACCAGGATCTCTGCGCATGGGGTGCATGGCAGGGGAGCAGGTGCACATCTATTATATAATTGCCGTAGGCACGTCCGTGTCGGACCCCGAAGACGCCGTGGCTTTGTCACTATGTGACGTCACCACGTGCGAGGCATTGCGACCCCTCGCCGCTGTCATCCCGCTCCGGAGCAGCTGCTGTCAGCACATGCTGACACAGTGCTCCGGAGCCTGTGCCCCTGTGCCCCTGTGATCCCGCTCCGGAGCAGCTGCTGTCAGCACATGCTGACACAGTGCTCCGGAGCCTGTGCCCCTGTGATCCCGCTCCGGAGCAGCTGCTGTCAGCACATGCTGACACAGTGCTCCGGAGCCTGTGCCCCTGTGCCCCTGTGCCTGTCATACTTACCACTAGATCGCACCCACCTCCGTCTTCCGCCCACTATCTTCTATGTCGCCGCCCCGTACATACTGAAACCAAGATGGCGGCCGGGAAGTATCACGAGAGTTCCCGGCCGCCATCTTGGTTTCGCCCTGTTCACAGTGGCGACATGCAAGATGGCGATGGAAGTGCCGCGGTTTTTTTTCGCGGCCGCACCTGCCGCAAGTGCAAAACCGCATTTGCCGCACCTGCCGCAAGTCCCCCTATAGTTTCTATGGGGATTACCGCAACCGCGCCGCAAGTGTAACCGCATCTGCCGCGTTTGCCGCATACGCGGCAGATGCGGTTACACTTGCGGCGCGGTTGCGGTAGTCCCCATAGAAAGTATAGGGGGACTTGCGGCAGGTGCGGCAAGTGCGGTTTTGCACTTGCGGCAAGTGCGGCCGCGAAAATCTTAAAAAAAAATTTAAAATAACAAATAAAAAAATAAAAATAAAAAAAAATTAAAAAAAAAATTTAAAATAACAATTACTGCTAATAATAATGCTATTAATGCTAATAATTATGCTATTAATGCTAATAATTATGCTATTAATGCTAATATTAATGCTAATAATGCTAATAATAATCATATTAACGCTATTAATAATGCTATTAAGGCTAATAATCATGCTATTTATGCTATTCAAAATGCTATTAATGCTAATAATATTGCTATTAATGCTATTAATAATGATATTAATGCTATTAATAATGCTATTAATTCTATTAATGCTATTAATAATGCTATTAATGCTATTAATAATACTATTAATGCTATTAATGCTATTAATAATGCTATTAATGCTATTAATTGTATTATTAATGCTATTAATGCTATTAATAATGCTATTAATGCTATTAATAATGCTATTAATAATACTATTAATGCTATTAATGCTAATATTAATGCTATTAATTGTATTATTAATGCTATTAATGCTATTAATAATGCTATTAATGCTAATAATAAGGCTATTACTGCTAATAATAATGCTATTAATGCTAATAATTATGCTATTAATGCTAATATTAATGCTAATAATGCTAATAATAATCATATTAACGCTATTAATAATGCTATTAAGGCTAATAATCATGCTATTTATGCTATTCAAAATGCTATTAATGCTAATAATATTGCTATTAATGCTATTAATAATGCTATTAATGCTATTAATAATACTATTAATGCTATTAATGCTATTAATAATGCTATTAATGCTATTAATGCTATTAATAATGCTATTAATGCTATTAATGCTAATATTAATGCTATTAATTGTATTATTAATGATATTAATGCTATTAATAATGCTATTACTGCTAATAATAATGCAATTACTGCTAATAATAATGCTATTAATGCTAATAATTATGCTATTAATGCTAATATTAATGCTAATAATGCTAATAATAATCATATTAGCGCTATTAATAATGCTATTAAGGCTAATAATCATGCTATTTATGCTATTCAAAATTCTATTAATGCTAATAATATTGCTATTAATGCTCTTTATGCTAATACTCATGCTATTAATGCGATTATTTATGCTATTAATTCTATTATTTAGGCTATTAATGCTATTAATAATGCTATTAATGTTATTAATAATGCTATTAATGCTATTCATGCTAATATTAATGCTATTAATGCTATTAAGGCTAATAATCATGCTATTGATCCTATTAATAATGCTATTAATGCTATTTTTAATTCTATTAATGCTATTAATAATTTTATTAATGCTAATAATGCTATTACTCCTCATAATAATGCTATTAACGCTATTATTAATGCTATTTATGGTAATAATGCTATTAATACTAATAACAATACTATTATTAGTATTATTATTGCTATTAATAATGCTATTAATGCTAATAATAATGCTGTTAATGCTAATAATTATGCTATTAATGGCAATAATAATGCTATTAATGCAAATAATATTGCTATTAATGCTATTATTAATGCTATTAATGCTAATACTAATGCTATTAATGCTATTATTTATGCTATTAATGCTATCATTTATGCTATTAATGCTATTATTAATGCTATTAATGCACATACTAATGCTATTAATGCTATTCGTAATGCTATTACTCCTATTAATACTGCTCTTAATGCTATTAATACTTCTATTAATGCTCTTAATACTGTTAATAATGCTCATACTACTGCTAATAATGCTATTAATACTGCTATTACTGCTAATAATAATGCTATTGCTAATATTATTGCTATTGATGATGCGATTATTATTTAAAAATCTTTAAAAAAACAATAATTATATTCTAGACACCCGATGCATTTGCATCGGGCTCACAGCTAGTTCACAATATGTCCTCAGGTTTGTCTAGCAGTGGCTCAATTGAAAAATGTTATGGTATGGAGTGGTTTAAGATGTGGTATATGATACTGATTATGACATCTAATATGGTGCAAGCACTTTCTATGTGGTTTATATTGTATCATTGAACGATTATTTATTGCACTTACGTTTTTATTTTTGTAAAGGAAAAAACACTGTTACTGTGTCATTGTCCGGCAGCGCACAGTGTGGATCCTTACTTTATTCTTTGATATACTTATCTTAAGCTACTGAGATGGTCTTTATATCAGCAGAAATGAAGAGTAAATTGAACTTGCTTATAGCTGCATCTAAAAGCAGGAGAGTAGTGGGAAGAGGTCCTCCCAGACCAGGAAGGCCTAATTTATACAGTTGTGGCCAAAAGTATTGACACCCCTGCAATTTTGTCAGATAATACTCAGTTTTGTTCCTGAAAATGATTGCAATCACAAATTCTTTGGTATTATTATCTTCATTTAATTTGTCTTCAGTGAAAAAACACACAAGAGAATGAAGCAAAAAGCAAAACATTGACCATTTGACACAAAACTCCAAAAATGGGCCAGACAAAAGTATTGGCACCCTCAGCCTAATACTTGGTTGCACAACCTTTAGCCAAAATATACTGCTATCAACCGCTTCCGGTAACCATCAATGAGTTTCTTACAATGCTCTGCTGGAATTTTAGACCATTCTTCTTTGGCAAACTGCTCCAGGTCCCTGATATTTGAAGGGTGCCTTCTCCAAACTGTCATTTTTAGATCTCTCCACAGGTGTTCTATAGGATTCAGGTCTGGACTCATTGCTGGCCACCTTAGAAGTCTCCAGTGCTTTCTCTCAAACCATTTTCTAGTGCTTTTTGAAGTGTGTTTTGGGTCATTGTCCTGCTGGAAGACCCATGACCTCTGAGGGAGACCCATCCGAACGCTTTTGTAGACATTACCTATAAGTTTATTACGATAAACACAGTACAGGTCCTTCTCCCACAACGCGTTTCGACGCTACATGCGTCTTTCTCAACATCCACTTGTACTGTACTGTGTTAATCGTAATAAACTTATAGGTAATGTCTACAAAAGCGTTCGGCTTGTTCCATTATCCCTAGCGCTCATTTCTATATACTACACAAATTAGAGAAGCATCACATGATTTTTCTAATAGTGCCAATACTTTTGTCCACCCCCATTTTTATGTTTGGTGTGGAATTATATCCAATTTGGCTTTAGGACAATTCTTTTTGTGTTTTTTTTCAATGAAGACAAATTAACTGAAGATAATAATATCAAAGAATTTGTGATTATTTTTATTCCCCTTAAGCTTTGTATAATTGATGTTCAGGAGAGTTATGGAGAATAAGAAACTAGTGGAGCTGAATATGGCCTCCAATGGCAATATGAGGATGGTTCTAAAGAGGCATAGTTAAAAAGAATACACTATGATAGGTCTGAAAATAAACATGCTCTCCGGTATAACTTTGAAGAACACATTTGGACCCCATGCTCTTCATTTTCTTCCTTCCCTCTTATCTCTCCTATTATTTTCAATTGTACTTCTTCATTCTCTCATCTTTGATTACCTGCGCTAAGAAACATATATTGTAATTACAGATACCGATAGGACAATTAAATTGAATTTGTTACCAGATTTTTGCAATATAATCTGAGAGCGGAATAATATAGGTGCAGAGAGCCTGATTCCACGGATGAGTTGCTTATTGGGCTGTGTGCTGTAGTTTCATTACAATTAGCATTTTGTCAACAGGAGATTAACTCTGACTCACTAGGTCTTACATACAGGTTAGTCAGGCTAAATTGTGTAACATCCTCCCTTCACCACTGATTTGCAGCTTGCTGACAATGCATTTTTTACACAGGTTGCTCCCAATTAGTGGCGTAGGCAGGATTATACAAAGCTCAGCATTCTGAACTCTGCTACATCTATAACAGAGTAAGCAGCAGCCCATCAAGTGGGGACATAGCTGGAATACAGCTCTCTGATTCAATCACAAAAATCTGCCTTCAGACTCCTGTAAGATGGTGGACCTGCAGTCCTGTGCCCCCTGAAGACAGTGATGTGTTGCACTGTTTATAGGTGTAGCTTGTTAGGAGCACATAGTATAGTCTAGTAAATTGTAAGGAAGAGATCGGACTGTTATGTAAGTTAAAGGTGAAAACCTTGTATAGACTATTGCAGGGACCAGAAGGGTTAGGTCTGGACAAGTTACAGGTGGAGTGGCCAGTCGGTAAACTGAGGAGAGACACAGAGAAGATTTTGAGGTGTGTCTACTGTCTGAACCCTGCAAGACAAGAGAAAGAAAGCTTATCCTAAGGCTGAAAGAGACTAGCCCCCGGTGTTGTATGAGGGAAGCTGAGTGAGCAGAAAGTAGCACATTCACAAGTAAGAGACGTGTGGTTGACTGAACCTCAGATGCTTTGGAGCTGGAGAAGATTGTGTGAAAAAGACTGAGAGAAGGGAGAGTGGGTCATGTGAGGTGGTCAGGCTTGAGAGACCCAATAGAAGTCAGGGTACAGCTTGGCTGACTCACAAAGGAAGATAAGGGCGGTGATTGCATCCTCCTGCAATGGATCACTGTCCATGGATGTGTGTAAAGTGTGACCAATTCAGCTGCCTAGTAAAGAATCGTCCATAAGTACGATGCCATCACCAATAACCATAAAGATTGTGCCTCTATATCACACAGAAGTTGAAAAGAGTATTGCCTGATGTATAATATTCATCCAAGCTGTAAGATCACCAGCACCTACACACACCTGGGTCTGCTGCAAGCAGGGCCATTCCCCATATGGCAGACTGAATGACATTGTGGGGAAGACGCCTAAGTCGAAGAAGTTAAAGACTTCCTGTATCCAGGCAGAAAGGCCCCTAAAATGGCAGACAGCACTGTGGCCTTCGAGATGGGGGCTGCACATGACCAGAGAGAAGATTTTACAGCTTATACTGGGCAGAGAAGGCACCAAATTACGTGAAAGTGTATCTGGCTGAGAGGTGTACCGTGTTTCAAGAATGGAGGAACGTTTCAGTCGTTACACTCCCTTTTAAGGATTTATTTATTAACCCTGCTGTTCTGTTCGGTCAAAAATGACCGAATTTAAACATTTTTATTTCATTTTTCATTTGTTTATGTACAACCATGTTCACATACAATATAATAATGCAGCAAGTATTGAAATAAAACACTTAAATTAGCTAAAAATCAAGACTTTAATAGGTTCGGTCAAAAATTACTGGAACATTATTTGTGAATAGTAAGAGGTTAAGCAGGGTTAAGATGACTCTTCTTCATATGCCCCAACAAGATATAAAGTATGAATATCTATGTGCACAAATGGAGAGTCAAACTAATCTAACTAGCATGTACTACTATTGCTACTGTCACGTCACCACAGGTGGAGCTGAATAGTGGACCCACTAGACCACAGAGATACTGTGGAGGCTGATATCAGAAATGAGCCAGACAAAGACATCAGATATGGAACAGAGTTTATTGAATACAATGAGGGATAGATCCCCAAGGCAAGTCCATATGGCTAGAGCACCGGGGTTCCCCTAAGGTAGCAACAACGAGGGTTATCCCATAAACAGGGATTCTTCCAAGCGCAGCCAGAGAGGATCCAATTAACCAGTCAAACCTGTGGGTCCGACGCAAGGTGGGTCAGGACACGAAAACCAGGGAACTGAGAAGAAGGCAGGGACGAAACATGGTGCAGCAGAAGGAATCCAGGAGGTAGCCAGGAACCAGCAAGAATGGTACGGATCTGCGGGTGAGTTAGGCAGGAGGGATCCGGCACTGAAATCATGAGAACACACATTAGGATGTCAGAGGACACAAGAAACCACATGCACAGCTTAGGGACCTGAGCTGGCAACTAGACTAACAATGAAGTTGCCCAGGCACCTCCTATAGGAAGTGAGGGCCATAACTACCCACCAGCCTCTCAGCAATTGGCTGAGAGGTGGTGTCAGAAAAAGGGTGTACTGGCCTTTTAAATTTTCTGAGAGCGGTGTGCGCACCCTATGGGCGGTCCCCCGACAACCAGGAAATGAGGAGGCAGGAGGGAGATGCTGGGGAGCCGCTGCGGACAGATAGGGGAGCGTGGTATTCCTGCGAGGCACGGGAGGATGTCGTGGCCAGATGGGATCCGATCCCCCTGCACCCTGAGAATGGGTCCTGCTGGCCGTATGGTGACAGCTACATTTACTCTGCGGGAGAAATCATTATCTGCCTTCTTTCCAATGAAAATAAGCTGTCTGCCTGTGGTCTTGGCAGTCAAAACTATTTCTATCAACTGGCCACCACTGCAGCTCTCAGATTGAATAGATTGTCTGTAAGGCTGGAATCACACTGTCCATGTGATATGCAACTAAGTCGGACGTGTCACGGATGATTAACTTGAACTGGCCTCCCCCCTCTCTGGACGGGAGTGTCAGCTGCTTGTGTTTATAAGCAGCTCCACACTCCTGTCCTGACAGGGGGAAGTGTGGCGCCCCTGTGACTAGGCGCCACAGGGTAGTATTACACTTGAATATAAAAAAAAAATGTGTTTTTCTTTGTAAGTTTCTAGTTCAGGGTTTAAACCTTAGGTAGTCTGTTTCTACACTCACTTAGAGTAGGGGGAACCAGTACTGGGTATGTTCCAGAAGGGTGGGGATGGAGCTCAGGATAGAGGAAGAGTGACAGTTGACAGTTTACCTCCGAAGGTGCTGGGAAGGCAGACAGAGTGGTCAGGCCTGACAGCCCAGCTGAGAGGAGGGTGCTCCATCTTTAAGTGGGGACCCAGGACAGAAGGCAACGGGCCAGGACTGGTAGGAGCCAGCTGGTCACGTTGAGGAAACACCGGCGACGCGGAAAGCCGAGGCAGCCAGAAGTTTAGCCCTGACTGAAAACCAACGAACTGCAGGCCCAACAGAACCGGGTTGCTGACAGCCCCACAGAGGTACCTCACCCCTCAAGCCCAAAAGACGGTTCTACACTAGAGGTGGAGGACTGAATCCCGGTGGCGGAGGGGACACTTGTGCGTTCCTGCTGTTCCCATCTGCACTGGTATAGGTCCAGTTGAGCCTACTAGATACAGACTGCAGGACTGGCGGGTGAGCTCTGCAAGGGTGGGAAAGACTGAGGCGGAAAGAAGGAGTCCCTGAACGACTTAAGAGAGGACATCTAGAGACACCATAAGGGGGACCCTGAGCTGGCAACATCCACCCTGTAAACCAAACTATATCGTGTTTTGTTTATGCCATCAGCCGGCACCTAGTAAAGTGGAGTTAAACTTAAACTGGTTTCCGTTATTCTTCCCGCCGCAGCGTGAAGGGCTCAGCATCAGCAGCAGCTTAGCAGAGGGGTAAGAACTGCAGCACCATCTCCATCACTGCCCTCCCTCACCATCTTCCTACAATAGCTGCCCTGAGGTAAAGCTCCACCTGTGGGGAGCTGGATCACAAATTGCTGCCCCAACCATCACCTCAGCGGCCATCTGGCAGCGCCGGTACCAAATTACTGGACACTACAGGTGGCGTCACGTTCCCTTGTAAATAATCCCTTTTATTCCCCATAATCAACATCTACTCCAGTTGATCACCAGGGCACGGCACCAGGATCCCGACAATCTGTGACTCCCTACTCAGCAGTCCCGGTGACTGAGTACCCTATCCCTTAGCTCTGGTTGAATCAGAAGGCCATTACAAGTTTATCTTCCGTGACAAGTCCGACTTAGTTGTATATCACATGGACAGTATGATTCCAGCCTAAGAAGAAAATCCCTTCACTCACATTTTTTCCTCTCTTCTTTCCTAGAACCATAACTTTTTAACTTTTCTGTCAGTATAAAGTAGACATATGATGGCTTCTTTTTTGTGGGACAAGTTGTACTTTTGAATGACATCATTCATTTTACCATATAGTGTACTGGAAAACAGGAAGTAAATTTCTAGTCAGGTGAAATTGCAAAAAAAAGTGCAATTCGCACTGGTTTGGAGATTTTTTTTAATCACCATATTCACTAGATGATAAAACAGACGTATCTGTATGATGCCTTAGGTCAGTATGGCTGGCTTCACACTGCAGTTTTTCACAGATCAGTGTCCATCCAGTTTGTGTGCCAAAACACGAAGCGGAACCAGGAGAGGAACTTGCAGAGAAAAACAATAATTGAAAGATTGACAGCTGTTCTGAGTTTTGGAGACACTCCTGGTTTTGGCACACAAACCAGATGGACACTGATCAATGAAAAAACTGCTGTGTGAAGCCAGCCTATCAGTATGAGTGATACCAAACATATATATTTTTACTTTTATCTAAGTGGTAAAAATGTTTGTAAAAATGGAGAAAAAAAAACATTGCACTTTTGGCGCCATTTTCTGAGACCTGTAGTGTTCTTACTTTTGGGGATGTGGGACTGTGTGATGGCTTATTTTATGCGGCTTGAGCTAACATTTCTAATGCTACCATTTTTGGGTAGATACCCTGTTTTGATTGCCTTCTAGTGCATTTACAGTGAGGAAAAAAAGTATTTAGTCAGCCACCAATTGTGAAAGTTCTCCCACTTAAAAAGATGAGAGAACCCTGTAATTGATATCATAGGCCGCGTCATGAAAGGGGCGGGGCTAAGTTTGCGTCATACCGATAGCCCCGCCCCTTTCATGACGCGGCCACCCTGAAAACACAGGGTGAAGGCCACAGGGGGAGGGCATCATGATTCCGTGGGCGGAGGCAGAAGCACACAGCCCCGCCCATGTAGGGATATTGCGAGATCATGAAGAAACACGTATCTATACAACTATATTTGTACTGTAATCACTGAGTTTATTCCACAATTAGGGATACTTCTAACAGAGGGGTGCAGGCACCCCTCTATACAGATATGGGGGGGGAGGTAGGGGAACATGCACGGAGCTCGGAGGAGCCCGTGGCATGGGGGCATTGTAGGTGTAGCCCACCTGAGTGGGCGTCCGGTCTCTAGGGGGGACTAAGCCCCCCTAGAGACCTCAATCATTCTTTTATTTATTAAATTACAAGTTTTACAAGACAAAGAACAGTTTGCTCATGCCGGCAATAGCCGGGATCAGCAAACTATGCAGTTGCCGGATGGCTCAGGATTACACATCCTGAGCCATCCGGTTACTGCAGTGCGGTATTCTGCACACATTTTTGTAAAAAAATGTGTGTGACCGGTATTGCGTTCACCGCATCTGGATCTGGATGCGGTCAATGCAATTTACGTTTTAAATGTGACCCCAGCCATAGGTTGAAGGGATGAAGAAAGGGCTTCTGTATGAAGTGCGCACAGCCAATATGCAGGTGAAAAAACAAATATTTATTTAGTGCAAGACAGAAAAAACCTTTATGCGTGTTAAAAGCAATTAAAACCAATTTCCCTCTGCCACACACAACATCATACAATTTACCCAGAGCCCGGGTGGGTATTAAAGGTGGAGATACATCAAGAGTAAGAGCTATTGTAGCGGTGGCTGAGAAGACCACCGCAGTGCAGAATAATGTACGGTACACAAGATGGGAGTGCAAACCACAAGGGTGAATTTATTAACAGGTGGGGAAAGATGTGAAGAAGGCAGGTTCAAGCAGGGGTAAACAGTGGCAAACGAGATTTAACAAAGTCTTAGTTTTCTCTAGCTGGTCCGCTCAATAATACGGTTCTCCAGCTATCACAAGTTAAAATCACATAGGTAAATGCACAATATTCAACTCACAGTGATGCTGGGATTTGGATGCAGTCCTGGGGCTGCAAATCTTCTCCTTGCGTCAGGCCCTCACTGGATCCCAGGCTTGTCTGTGTCTCACTGGATCCCAGGCTTGTCTGTGTCTCACTGGATCCCAGGCTTGTCTGTGTCTCACTGGATCCCAGGCTTGTCTGTGTCTCACTGGATCCCAGGCTTGTCTGTGTCTCACTGGATCCCAGGCTTGTCTGTGTCTCACTGGATCCCAGGCTTGTCTGTGTCTCACTGGATCCCAGGCTTGTCTGTGTCTCACTGGATCCCAGGCTTGTCTCACTTTCAGTTCACAAGAAAAACTCCTGTCCTTTCTCAGACACACAGACGGTGTGTTTCTCTTCACAAGTTCATCTGCTGCTCTCAAAACACACACTCCGAAGGGGAAAAACAGGACATACCAT
Source organism: Allobates femoralis (assembly GCA_033576535.1). Classification (NCBI taxonomy): domain Eukaryota; kingdom Metazoa; phylum Chordata; class Amphibia; order Anura; family Aromobatidae; genus Allobates; species Allobates femoralis. Next base: position 134,331,681 of record JARQOC010000006.1, read on the forward strand.
CATCCCACACCTGGGGGGGTTTCTGATTCTTAAAGTGGCAGCGTGTTTCTTACTGTCCAACACAGGCAGGGATTTCTTAAAGTGGCAACGCTTCTCTTACTGTCCATAGCAGTGGCACCCCCAATATGCCTCCCTACTTAATGATGGTTGTCCTCGGCCATCACAACATCAGGCCCACAGTGTAATGACGGGATGTCAATGTGAACACAGCACCTGTGGAGGAGACAAAAATGGCAATACAGCAGACTGAGTACATTGTTCAACATATCGGATTGATGGAACCCCTGCAGTAGACCTCTGAGACCTTCTAAGATCTTGACTATCAGGCCAGGCCTGGCTAGCTCCCGGAGGAACACTTGCTGCAGGAGCCACAGTGGAATCTTGACTATCCTCTTCTTCACGTGGCGGTAGGGGCTCATCCATGGTATCTCCGCTCCTGGAAGGCTGAGGGTCACCCACTGTGTTGGGGACTGTCCACCAGTCATCGTCGACTTCACACACAGGTGACGTGAGTTCAGGGAGCGGGGCAGAGACTGTAGGAGGTATTGGCGTAGGAAAAGCTTCGGACCGGCATGGCCGCAACATATTTCTGTGTAGTACTCTAGGGCCGGACGCCCCATTCTCAACTTGCACCTTGTAGACTGGGCCATCAGCATATACCCGTCCAATTACTCTGTAGGGTTGTACTTCCCATCTCTCACTCAGTTTGCCCTTGGGGCGCTCCTCTCTGACTAACACTCGATCTCCAGGTTGCAGCGGTATTTCCTGAATCGGTTTTGGGCTCGTATGTTCTTTCTTCTGTAGCTGTTGACCGGCCAACCGACGGATCGTTTGTAATCGTTGTCGATGTTCTTTCACCCACGAAGTGACAGTTCGCTCCATGAAATCCTCTGGCTGCTCCAAATTCAGCTCGATGATCTCTCGCCCAGCTCTTCCAAAGAGCAACAGATATGGGGTGTAACCCGTAGTGGAGTGAACTCGGTTATTGTAGGCCCAGACCAATTCTGCTAGGTACTCCGGCCAACATGCTTTCTTATCTTCCTCCAATGTCCGCAGCATCTGAAGTAGGGTTCGGTTGAAGCGTTCACATGCTCCATTGCCCTGGGGGTGGTAAGGTGTAGTCCGAGATCGCTCGATGCCATACATACGATATAGTTCCTCCATCACTTTACCTTGAAAACATGCCCCTTGATCGGAGAGTATTCGCTTCGGGCACCCATACACTCGGATAAAGTCTTGGCAGATAGCCCGTGCCGCCGACTCTGCAGTCTGATCTCTAGTCGGGGTGACTACAGCGAACTTGGAGAAATGGTCAGTCATAACCAAGCAGTATTGTAGTCCCCGAGCTGAGTGTCCCACAAGGAGATAATCAATCATCAAGATTTCTAGCGGTTCTTTGGTCTGTATGGTCTGAACGGGTGCTCTCTGTTCGGTGCTTTTAATGAGGTCGCATACTCGACATCGCCGGCAAACCTCTTCTACCACAGACTCCAACCGGGGCAGTACACGTACCGCTGTAACCATTGGTAGGTCTTTGCAGGTCCGAAGTGAGCGCCAAACTCGTGTGCTTCCTTAGCTACCTCTTGAGCCAATTTTCCGGGGATGACCACCTGCCATCTTGCTTCTATTTCTTTTGGCTGTTGTCTCTTACGATATAACACTGATTCTCGAACTTCTAGTCTATCCCACTGGTGTAAGACGCTCTTCATCTCGGCGTCCAGGTTAGCCCTTTCTTGTTTGTCGGGCTTCCGCTTCTTAGCTACCCAGTGTTTCATCTGTTGTAGCCCTTCATCTGCAGCTTGAGCACGTCCCCATTCTTCATTGGTTCTTCCCAGGGACCGGGGCAGTGTGCAAGCCTCCCTACTTAATTGTGACGCCACCACCGGGGGCTCAAACTTGCTAAAGTCTGGCGTTTCTTCCTCCTCTAGTTGTTCATCGAGATCCCCCACTGGGGTCTCCACCGTCACTCTTGACAGTCCATCCGCATTTGCGTTTTCGGTAGCGGGACGATAAGAGATGGTAAAGTCGAACTTTGCAAGGCGAGCCACCCACCGTTGTTCCAAGGCTCCCAATTTAGTATTCTCAAGGTGGGCCAGAGGATTATTGTCTGTTCGGACCTGGATCTTGGTCCCTGTCAGGAATCCAGCAAATTTCTCTGTCATGGCCCACACTAGGGCCAGGAGCGCTAGTCGAAAGGAGCTATAATTGTGGGGTTTCTTTCGTTGTCCCGCAGGGACCTACTGGCATAGCCGATGACTCTCTCATGTCCATTCTGTATCTGAGACAATACTGCACCGAGTCCATGAAGGCTACCATCCGTGTACAGCAGGAATGGTCGGTCGAAGTCCGCATAGGCTAGGATCGGGGCTGAAGTAAGGGCATTCTTCATAGCCTGAAAAGCCTCATCTTGTCTCTGAGCCCAATGGATGCCCTGGTTCTTTGACACTCCGGCGGTCCCCCTCAGCAGCTCATTCAAAGGACCCGCCACCTTTGCAAAGTTTTTGACGAACCGGCGGTAATACCCGGCGAGTCCAAGAAATGCCTTGAGTCCTCTCACCGTTTGAGGGACTGGCCACTTCTGGATGGCCGCCACCTTTTCTGCAGAGGGCAGGACTCCATCTTGTGAAACTGTGTGGCCCAGATACTCGATCTCTCTCTTGAAGAGGTGGCACTTTTTCGGCTTCACCTTCAGGTTATGAGATTGCAGTCTTCCGAGTACCTGTCCAAGCCGGTGAAGGTGTTCTTTGAACGAGGCCGAAAACACGATGATGTCATCCAGATAGATCAGAGTAGCTTCGAAATTTAAGTCCCCCAAGCACTTTTCCATCAGCCGTTGGAACGTGCCCGGAGCATTGGAGAGTCCGAAAGGCATCCGGTTAAATTCAAACAATCCCATCGGGAGAATAAACGCGGTCTTTGCTTTGTCTTTTTCCGCCACAGGTACTTGCCAGTACCCGCTTGCTAAATCCAAGGTGGAGAAGTACTTGGCCTTCCCCAATGCCGTCAAGGATTCTTCGATTCGTGGTAATGGGTACGAGTCGCGAACGGTACAGGCGTTGAGTTTTCTGTAGTCTACACAGAACCGAATGGTTCCATCCTTTTTCTTGACGAGTACCACCGGAGCCGCCCAAGGGCTCTGACTGCCCTGCACTATCCCCGAATCCAGCATTTGCTTCAGTAAAGTCTTCACCTCTTGGTACATCTTGGGAGGGATCTGTCGGTACCGTTCTCGAATCGGACGAGCTTCCCCGGTCGGTATGTCATGCATGATAGCTTCAGTGCAGCCGAAATCTTCAGCGTGGCGAGCGAATGCAGCCTGGTTCTTCCACAACATAGCTTCTACTGCTTGCACACGCTCGGGGCCCAGCGATTTCACATCCACTTCCATCTGATCGAGGATGACCTTTCCACTCCACTCTGGGGAGGGCATCTCTTCAGCCCTCGCAGAGACTGCTAGGGTCCACTCCGTACCTTCTATCGGCAATAGGGATATATCTTTTTGGCTCACCACTTCACCTTTATGTAAGTATACCAGGGCCAGATCTGTCCCTCGAGGCAAGGTGACCTCACTGGGGCCCACATTCAAGGCTCTGATAGGGACGCGTCCTTGTTGGACCACAGCTACCGTATGAGCTATCATAACTTCTTGTTCCACTCTTCCGGTTGCTACAGGCTGCACAATCACTTCTACCCCATCGAGATTGCGATAGGTTCCCACTGGGAGGTGTAATATACTTTCTCGTCCGGGAGGCAGGATTATAGGCACCTTCCCAGGAGCCCTGATGACCCCTACCGTCTGATGAGATGGCACACTCTTCTGCGTCCCACAGACACGGATCAGTCGCTGAAGTGCTTCTTGCGTAGGCTTATGTGTAGTAGCCTGCTTCCAGTATCCGGGTCCCCGTTTGGTGAACATAATCTGATCTAATTCACGTAGGACATTCATCCCCAGTATTACAGGTACATCTTCTTTGACAGGCTCGGGGACTAGTAGGATCCCTTTTCTCCCCACTTCTTGCCCACAGATACGAACATTCATCCACACAACCCCTGTGACCGGGATCGGTTGCTGATTAGCGGCAATCACCCGGATCAATGTCTCTTTCTCTGGCCTGGCCAGTGTCTGGAAATGTTGATTGAAGTATGCTTCTGGCATCGTCGTCACTTGTGACCCAGTATCTATCAAGCAATCCACTGGGACACCCTCGAATTCAGCACGTAAGATGGGACACCCAGCGATCAGGTGTTCGTCATGATACGGAGCGGCCTCCCTTCTCGCCTCCCCCGCAGAGTGCAGCACTACTGCGGGGGTTGGTAGTTTAACGGAGGCTTCTGTTGGCCTTGAGTGCTATTCCGGCAGCCTCTGGCAATATGCCCCCGACCTCCACATCCCCAGCATCGGATGTCTTCTCTTCGCTGAGGAATACCTCGTGCCTCTGGTGGCTGCTGAGAGGAAGCCTGCACCCTCCAGTTTCCTATTGGTAGCGAAGGGGAATTATTGCGTGCGTACGATGGGCCAGGTTGAAAGGAGGACGGTGCAGCTGGGTAGGGAGGTGCAATAGACAGATCCCCCATTCTTTGCTCCATCTGGGTCAGCTTCTCCTGTACATTGAGAACGGATTTCTGTAAATCCTGCACCACCTGGACCAGCACCTCTTGGCGGTTTGGGTCCACGCTGGACTTGGCGGCTTGGATGCGCACCACCCCAGAAGCGTAGCTTTCTTCTTTACTTCGGGCTACTGTTTCTGTCAGGATCTGACGAAATGTAAGAGCCGGGTTCGCTCGGACCCGTTCGGACAGGGCTCGCCTCAAGGATATGCTGTGTAATCCTAGAATAAACTGCTCCCGGAGTATCCGGTCTGTGGAGCCTATGCCGCCGAGTCCATCTGCCTCCTTTTTCTGCACCTCTGCTAACACTTCTTGTAGTGCTGTGGCATACTGAGATATCCCTTCTTCTTCCCGCTGCAGCCTCGAAAAAAATTTGGCGCGAAGATGTCCCGCACTAGCAGTCTCGCCATAGATCTCTTCCAGGAATCCAACTAACTCTTTCAGGGTACTACGGGTGGGTTCTGGTTGTAGACAGACGTTTCTACGGGCTTCTCCCTCTAGTGCAGTCAAAGCGATGTCTACTTCAAGCTCTGGGCCGATGCTATAAACCTTCAGGGTGCTCTGCAGTCGGGACACCCAGTCACACAGTGCCATGTTATTGCCGTCAAACTTTGGTAGTACACTAAATATAGTGCCCATTGGGAGTGTCCTTGCAGGGGTTCCACCATTGCCCACATTACCCCCGTTAATATTAGCATTCCCGCCGTTGCTGTCTGCTGCCTCCATCTTGGTGACCGTACCCTGCTCGCAGCGCCACTTGTAGCGGTGGCTGAGAGGACCACCGCAGTGCAGAATAATGTACGGTACACAAGATGGGAGTGCAAACCACAAGGGTGAATTTATTAACAGGCGGGGAAAGATGTGAAGAAGGCAGGTTCAAGCAGGGTAAACAGTGGCAAACGAGATTTAACAAAGTCTTCGTTTTCTCTAGCTGGTCCGCTCAATAATACGGTTCTCCAGCTATCACAAGTTAAAATCACATAGGTAAATGCACAATATTCAACTCACAGTGATGCTGGGATTTGGATGCAGTCCTGGGGCTGCAAATCTTCTTCTTGCGTCAGGCCCTCACTGGATCCCAGGCTTGTCTGTGTCTCACTGGATCCCAGGCTTGTCTGTGTCTCACTGGATCCCAGGCTTGTCTGTGTCTCACTGGATCGCAGGCTTGTCTGTGTCTCACTGGATCCCAGGCTTGTCTGTGTCTCACTGGATCCCAGGCTTGTCTGTGTCTCACTGGATCCCAGGCTTGTCTGTGTCTCACTGGATCCCAGGCTTGTCTGTGTCTCACTGGATCCCAGGCTTGTCTGTGTCTCACTGGATCCCAGGCTTGTCTCACTTTCAGTTCACAAGAAAAACTCCTGTCCTTTCTCAGACACACAGACGGTGTGTTTCTCTTCACAAGTTCATCTGCTGCTCTCAAAACACACACTCCGAAGGGGAAAAACAGGACATACCATCATCCCACACCTGGGGGGGTTTCTGTCTCTTAAAGTGGCAGCGTGTTTCTTACTGTCCAACACAGGCAGGGATTTCTTAAAGTGGCAACGCTTCTCTTACTGTCCATAGCAGTGGCACCCCCAATACTATTACACAGAGCAAAATAAACCTCTACTTAGAATATATATTGGTGACTTTGGCAATTACAATAGATCTAGCTATATGGATGTTAGTCTGGAAACATACATAATATTATGCACGGTTAGATAGGTTATATAATATACGGAACACAAAAACAAAACAAAAAAGGACATCACATAGCGACCGTATATACGAGATTGGGTGCCAAAACCAGGTACATTAATCACAGATCATCACAGCATTGTAGACAATGGCTCTCACAGACCTATGAGACTGGTTTCACACTGCAGTTTTTTCCCTGAACCAGGAGAGGAATTTGCAGAGGAAAACTATAATTGAAAGATTGACTTCAGGTTTGAGTTTTGGTGACACTCCTGGTTTTGGCGCACAAACCGAATGGAACCTGATCAGGGAAAAAACTGCAGTGTGAAATCAGCCTAAGGCTAGGGTCACACTTGGACGATTCTAAGTTCCCTGCGTTGTTTGCAGAAAACTTAGAATCTTTTCCTCACTACGCAGCCTTCATGCAGGCTGCATAGCGGGGAATGCAGCCCCTAGGAACCCGCTGTGTTCCCTGGATACCAGTTACACAGCGGGCTGCGGGGAGTGCGATTTGCACCACGCACAGCGGAACGCTCTTGGAGTTGCCTAGCCAGTCTCCAGATCTAAAACCTATAGAAAACCTTTGGAAGGAGTTGAAAGTCCGTGTTGCCCAGCGACAGGCCCAAAATATCACTGCTCAAGGGGAGATCTGCATGGAGTAATGGGCCAACATACCAACAACAGTGTGTGCCAACCTTATGAAGATTTACAGAAAATGTTTATTGTTATATTATAGTTTTCAAGAAAGGCATCTAGGCCCTTCTTAAGGCTGCATTCACACATTGCGGATTTTGCCGCACTTTTTTACGCGTGCTTTTCAAAATACGCAATGTGTTTTGTGTCTGCCAGCAAAGTGAATGGGAAATTCACTTTGCTGTGCAGACACTGCGTAAAAATACGCAGTGATTTTTCTGAGAGAAAACGCAGTTGCGTAAAGAATTGAGATGTCAATTCTTTACGCAGGAGCTCCTGCGTTTTCTCCCTCTGACGTCACAGAGGGGAGGAAGAATCCTGCTTCCTCCTCCCCTCTGTGACGTCTGTGACCGCCCCCATTAGATTTCGCAGTGTATTAATATACACTGCGAAATCTAAATTAAACAAACCCAAATGTATGTAAAATAAAAAAGAATCACATACTTTACCTCTCTGACGCCTTTTCCCAGTGTCCGGTGGCGAGGCCAAGAGATGTGTGTTCTGCCAGGACCTGCCGTGATGTCAGAGGGGCGTTCCTGGCGCTGATTGGCCGCTCGCGGTCATGTGATACATATCACATGTCTGCGAGCGGCCAATCAGTGCTGGGAACGCCCCTCTGACATCACGGCAGGCTCTTGCAGGACACATATCGCCTGGCCTTGCCACCGGACACCAGGGAAAAGGCATCAGAGAGGTAAAGTATGTGATTCTTTTTTATTTTACATACATATGGCTTTGTTTAATTTAGATTTCGCAGTGTATATTAATACACTGCGAAATCTAATGGGGGCGGTCACAGCTGTCACAGAGGGGAGGAGGAAGCAGGATTCTTCCTCCCCTCTGTGACGTCACCTGTGCTTTCTGGGGTAAAGAAAGCGCAGTGTGTGAAAGCCCTGCGTATTTGGTTGCGCTTTTTTGCGTGGCTGAAAAACGCAGCAAAAAGCGCACACAAAAAAGCGTAACAAAATACGCTATGTGTAAACGTAGCCTAAATGTTAGTAGTGACTCTCTCATTACAACATCATGTGGCAGAGAGTTCCATAGTCTCACTGCTCTAACAGTAAAGAATCCGTGTTGGTGATTATGATTAAACCTTCTTTCCTCCAGACGTAGAGGATGCCCCCTTGTCCCAGTCTCAGGCCTAATAGTAAAAAGATCATTAAAAAGGTCTCTATACTGTCCCTCATATATTTATACAACATTATAACATCACCCCTAAGCCTTCATTTTTTCAAACTAAATAACCCCAAGTTTAATAACCTGTCTTGGTATTGCGGACCCCTCAGCCCTCTGATAACCTTGGTCGCTCTTCTCTGCACCCTCTCTAGTTCAGCTATGTCTTTCTTATACACCAGAGACCAGAATTGTACACAGTATTCTAAGTGTGGTCACACTAGTGACTTGTATAGAGGTAAAATTATGTTCTCCTTGTGAGCATCTATGCCTCTTTTAATGCATCCCATTATTTTATTTGCCTTTGCAGCAGCTGCCTGACACTGGCCACTAAATGTGAGTTTGTCATCTACTCATAAACCCAGGTCTTTTTCAGTGACAGTTTTTCCGAGTGTTTTACAATTAAGCATTTCCTCTGCCCAAGTGCATGACCATACATTTATCCCCATTAATGCTTGTTTGCCATTAATCAGTCCAAGCTTCTAGTTTACATAATCCTCCTGTAATATAAATTTTTCCTCCTTTGTATTGATTACCCTGCAGAGTTTAGTGTCATCTGCAAATGTTGAGAAGAAGTTGGCCCAATTCTAACCCCTGTGGTACCCCGCTGTTAACTGTGACCGATTCTGAGCATACTCCACTAATAACCATCTTTGTTTCCTATCACTAAGCCAGTTCTTAACCCACTTACACATATTTTCCCCTATCCCCATTGCATTTTATGAGTCAACCTTTTGTGTGGCACCGTATCAAAAGCTTTTGAAAAGTCCATATACACCACATCCACTGCATTTCTTTGGTCCAGTCCAGAACGTACCTCTTCATAGAAGGATAGGAACGGTCCCTCTTAACCCATGTTAATATTGGGTCATGAGGTTATTTTTCTTCAGATACTCCAGTATAGCATCTCTTAGAAAACCCTCTAGGATTTTACCCACAGTAGAGGTACAGATTCTGTTATTATGAAATCTTTAAATATTAAAAATTATGATCTATCTACGATGGTACTTAATTCCTGCAGTACTCTGGGGTGTATCCCATCCGCACCCAGGGATTTGTCAATTTTAGTGATTTTTAGACGATGCCGTACTTCCTGCTGGTTTAAGCAGGTGACATTTAATTGAGAGTTTTTGTTATCTCTGATCATGTTGTCTGTTATTGCATTTTCTTGTGTAAATACAGTTGAAAAAAGTCATTTAGCATTTTGGCTTTTTCCTCATCCTCATCCACCATTTCACCCAGATTATTTTTAAGGGGGCCAACACAATCGTTTTTTAGTTTCTTACTATTTATGCAGTTAAAAAATATTTTGGGATTTTTTTTTACTTTCTCTGGCATTGAGTCTCTCTGTCTCAATCTTTGCTGCCTAGATGAATTTAAAGTTTTCCTTCAACCTTAGGGTACCATTACATGTCGCAACATTTCATGCAATTTCACTGGCAATTTGCTGGTTGCAGTGAAATCATGGACACATTGTTCTATTTTGTTGCCATGTACAACCAGCAAATTGCAAGTGAAATTGAATGCAATGTTGCGACGTGTAACGGTACCCTTAAAAACTATGTTACTATGTTACTATGTTTGACCTCTGTCATTGCCAACAAAGGATACATAACAAAGTATTGAGATGAACTTTTGTTATTGACCAAGTACTTATTTTTCAGGAAAATTTGAAAAAAAAAATTATTTCCAAATCAGACAATGTGATTTTCAGAATTTGTTTTCTCATTTTGTCTCTCATAGTTGAGGTCTACCTTTGATGTCAATTACAGGCCTCTCTCATCTTTTTTAGTAGCAGAACTTGCACAATTGGTGGCTGATTAAACACTTTTTTTCCCCATTGTAATTTCAATGCAGTGGTGACAAAAAACCCCATAATTTTGGCATTTTAACTTTCTTTCCATTACGTAGTTTACCAATCAGATTAATCGACTTTATGTTTTGATAGCTCAGAAATTTCTGAACGCGTTGATACCAAATATGTGTTTGTTTTTTGGGGGAGGTTAACAGTTTTATTTTTAATGGGGCAAAAGGGAGTTGATTTAAACTATTATTATTTTTTTCATATTTAAAAAAAAATGTTCTTAAGATATTTTACTCAGCCCCACAAGGCGCTTCAATAATGCAGTGTCCGATCGCTCCTGCTGTTCAGAACTGTGCTGTTGCATGTCTCTGTACTGCAGAAATAATCACTTTCTATGGATGCAGATGCATAATCAGGCATCCACAGGAAGTGAGTTATGACAGTTACAGGGAACTTTATTTGATCGCCGATGGTGGTGGGGAATAACACAATCCCTGATGCGGTGCTATAGATGGAGCTATCAGTGTTTGACAGCACAATCTAATGGGTTAACAGAAATCTGCCCGCACTTGTCGGTTGATCAGATCAGCCGAGATGTGCAGGGAATGATGTGAGCTCATCACGTGAGCTCGCATCAAATGTAGGCCTTGTTCACACTCACCTGCGTTTTTGGCACTCTGCGTTTTTCTGCAGTTTTTCAAAAACGCAGGTGCGTTAACGCAGGGTGCAATTGAGTGTAGCTGCGTTTTTTCACTACACTTGCGTTTTTTCCCCTAGTCCAAAAAACGCTGCATGCAGGGGTTGTTTCCAAAAACGCATGCGTTTTTTTAACATGGGGCCCCATGGGAAACACATGCGTTAACGCAGGACACATATAGGCACCTGCGTTAACGCATGCGTTTCCCATAGGGCCCCATATTAAAAAAATGCATGCGTTTCTATAACATGGGGCTCTATGGGAAACGCATGCGTTTTTTAAATGACCCATTTATGCACCCTGCGTTAACGCTAGCGTTTTTGCCTGAGTTTTTGAAGAAAAAATGACAAAGTCCAAAAAGGATTCAAATCCTTTCAGACACAAAAGGGACATTTTTTAGCACTCTTAAAAAACACGTGGTTTTAGGAGTGCTAAAAAAAAACACAAATTGTGTGTGAACAAGGCCGTAGAGGGGTGACCAAGGACGTAGCTGTATGTCCTTGGTCGTGAAGGGGTTAAAGGGAATGAGTCTGAAGGTTTTTCATATATGTTATCCAAGGACAGCACGAGGTAGAGGCTGAGACATTGATTACAGTGATATGTCATTTATTAGACAGGGTAATACAATCTCTGCTTTATCAGCAGTAGATTATCACTGCCATACAAGCTGTCATAATGGTTTATGTAAAAATGCAAGTTATGATGTATGGTGTTCATGTGTAGAGCATAATGGTTTATGTAAAACTGCCATGTATGTTGTTTCATGTGAATGAAGGCCAGGTGGTCATAACCTCCGTTGGGACTGGCAATTATGTCGAGCAGGGTCCCGGTGATAAGTGGTATATGGTGTAATGTAGGTTGAGACTCCCTAGGGGTAGGTTGAGGATCACTACAATACAAAGGTGAATAATCCTTGTCAAAAGGCTAGGTGGCCGAACCCGCTATTGGGACTGACTGATAGGTTGGATATGGCCCCTTTGAATATGTAGTTCTAAAGTGTAAAGTGTACAAAGTGAAATGTACATGTAGTGTAAATAATGTGCTGAAATATTATGTGAGTACTAAGCGGTTTATGACAGAAAAATTAATATACCAACAGTTTATGTGAAGTTACACATTGTAGTTGGTGTTAATTATGCTGCCAAGTGGGTTCCCCAGGGGTGCTACCTCACAGTGTGTCTATGTGTGTGAATAAGTCTGACTGAGTGTGTATGTGTGTGAGTATGCATGTGTGTGAATGTCTGAGTGTGAGTGTGTGTAAATGTGTGTGTATGTATGTTTTTGTGTGAATATGTCTGAGTGTGTGTATGTATGTGAGTATGTGTGAGAATATGCCTGAGTGTGTATGTGTGAGTGTGTATATGTATGTGTGTGTATATGTCTGAGTGTGAGTGTGTGTGTATGTGTGTATATGTGTATGTATGAGTGTGTGTGTGTGAGAGAGAGAGAACAAAAAGAACAGATCAGGTTGTGGGGACATCACTACAAAATGTCATCAATATGGGGGACATTACTACAAGATGACAAGCGAGGGAACATTACTAAAAAATGGGGACATTACTACAAGATGAGGACCAGGATGGGGGACATTAATATACGATGGGGACCAGGATGGGGCATTACAACAAGAAGAAGACCAGGAAAGGGGCATTACTACTAGGGGACCAGGTAGGAACATTACTACATGATGAGGACGAGGTAGGAACATTACTATATGATGAGGACTAGGTAGGAACACTACTACATGATGAGGACCAGGATGGGGCATTACTACATGATGAGGACCAGGATGGGGCATTACAACATGTAGAGACCAGGGTGGAACATTACTTCATGATGAGGACCAGCATAGGGGACATTAACATAGGTTGGGGACCAGGATGAGGCATTACTACATGTAGGGATCAGGGTGGAACATTACTACATGATGAGGAACAGGATGGGTGACATTAATATAGGTTGGGGACCCGGATGAAGCATTACTACACATAAGGACCAGGGAGGAACATTGCTCCAAGAAGGAGACCAGGATGGGGACATTATTACAAGAAGAAGACCAGGATGGGGACATTACTACAAGAAGAGGACCAGGATGGGGACATTACTACAAGAAGAGGACCAGGATGGGGACATTACTACAGGAGAAGACCAGGATGGGGACATTACTTGAAGAAGAGGACCAGGATGGGGACATTACTTGAAGAAGAGGACCAGGATGGGGACATTACTACAGGAGAAGACCAGGATGGGGACATTACTTGAAGAAGAGGACCAGGATGGGGACATTACTTGAAGAAGAGGACCAGGATGGGGATATTACTTGAAGAAGAGGACCAGGATGAGGACATTACTTGAAGAAAAGGACCAGGATGGAGACATTACTTGAAGAAGAGGACCAGGAAGGGGACATTACTTGAAGAAAAGGACCAGGATGGGGACATTACTTGAAGAAGAGGACCAGGATAAGGACATTACTTGAAGAAGAGGACCAGGATGGGGACATTACTACAAGATGGAGACCAGGATGGGGACATTACTACATAAAGGAGATTAGGGGGGACATTCCTACAAGAAGAAGATCCGGATTTGTACTTTACTACATTGAGCGGAAAATTCTGGTATTGCTAAAATGTCACTTTGGCGGCCGTCACACGCATCAATTTCCTGCACGATATCGCTTAAGCGATCTTCTTTTTGATCGCTTAAGCGATATCGTTTGTGCATCGCTGCGTGTAATCAAGCGATTTTACAATGTAAAAGCGCTTGATTGTTAGATCGCAGATTTGTGAGCCGGAGCTCATATCAAGCGATAAACGCTTGATCAATCTGCCTCATTGTGGTGTGTGACACCACGATGACCGATCTCCTAGCAGCAGAGCCTATGCTGGGAGATGGTATCTATGGTAAACGTCGGGTTACTAAGCGCCGCGCCTAGTAACCCGATGTGTACCATAGTTACCAGCGATCCCGCTGCTCCACATCGCTGGTGAGTCTGTCTGTGTGACAGCTCACCAACGATGTGAGTGATATTGTTAGCGATCGCGCGTGCATGTGATCGCTAACAATATCGCTCTCAACATTGAAGCATGTGACGGCCGCCTTAGTCCTACAATGAATGCGGCCTCCCAATATAAATTTTTTTCTACGTGCAGCCCACCAACCCAGCTGAGTTTGAGAACCCTTCCCTAAAGCGTACAATTACTTCACCTTTTACATCTTCATTATACTTGATTTTTTTTTTGACATTTGCAAATTGTCCCTTGATTCATTACAAAGAATAGTATCTGTCATGATTCCATCAGTGCAATGTGACAGGTTACCTGAAGACTAAATTCAGGGAGTATAAATTGCCATTAGAAGGAGTTTATATTCTGTTAATGGAACTAGAAGGAAGCTAAAGGCAATTAGATTTTTTTCATACCTTACTCCTCTACCTTAATAATTCCAGCTCATAGAGGTATAAAAAAAATTATTTCATATTCATTGGGTAATCATGGTTCAGTTGCCTAATAAGAAATGTACAGTGATTCCAAGTTTTGTTAAAAAAAAAAAAGTTCAAGGGATTGTCCTAGGAAGTTAACCCCTTTGTAAATAGATAAAAGGAGATCTCAACACCAAAGTGTCATTTAAAATCTTGACTTCACTTTATTAGATACTAGCTGTGAGCCCGATGCAAATGCATCGGGTGTCTAGAATACTATACTTTGTATGAGGATTACCGCAAGCGCGCCGCAAGTGTAACGACTCGCTGGCGCCGACCAATTAGAAGCGCGGCTCAGGCAGCGACTCGCAATGGCCTCGCGGCCATTGCTCACGCTACCTGACCGGTAAATCGTTAACTTTGAGGCCGAGCCTCTGGTTCGATTTTCGGCCAGCGACTCACAATGGCCGCTTCGCGGCCATTGCTCGTACTCAGCCTGCACGAGCAATGGCCTCGCGGCCATTGCTCGCGCAGGCCAGCGACTCGCATTGGCCGCTACGCGGCCAATGCTTCGCCGTGCTGACGTCACAGAGTGACATAGCCACGGTCTTTTCGGGACCGACACGGAAGTGCCTACGGCAATTATATAGTAGATACTGTACATTGCATATGGAGGGGTGAGGAGAGCGGAGGCTGGAGGGGAGAGCGGAGGCTGGAGGGGAGGGCAGAGGCTAGAGGGCAGAGCAGAGGCTGGAGGGCAGAGGCTGGAGGGGAGGGCAGAGGCTGGAGGGGAGAACGGAGGCTGGAAGGGAGAGCAGAGGCTGGAGGGGAGAGCGGAGGCTGGAGGGGATTGGCTGGAGGCTGGAGGGGATTGGCTGGAGGCTGGAAAGGAGAGGCTGGAGGGAAAGGCTGGAGGGGAGAGGCTGGAGGGCAGAGGCTTTAGGGCAGAGGCTGGAGGGGAGAACGGAGGCTGAAGGGCAGAGCGGAGGCTGGAGAGGAGAGCGGAGGCTGGAGGGGAGAGCGGAGGCTGGAGGGTAGAGGCTGGAGGGGAGAGCGGAGGCTGGAGGGGAGAGCGGAGGCTGGAGGGTAGAGGCTGGAGGGGAGAGCGGAGGCTGGAGGGCAGAGGCTGGAGGGGAGAGCGGAGGCTGGAGGGCAGAGGCTGGAGGCTGGAGGGCAGAGGCTGGAGGGGAGAGCGGAGGCTGGAGGGGAAAGGCTGGAGGGGAGAGCGGAGGCTGGAGGGCAGAGGCTGGAGGGGAGAACAGAGGCTAGAGGGGAGAGCGGAGGCTGGAGGGGAGAGCGGAGGCTCGAGGGGAAGGCGGAGGCTGGAGGGGAGAGCGGAGGCTGAAGGGCAGAGGCTGGAGGGGAGAGCGGAGGCTGGAGGGCAGAGGCTGGAGGCTGGAGGGCAGAGGCTGGAGGGGAGAGCGGAGGCTGGAGGGGAAAGGCTGGAGGGGAGAGCGAAAGCTGGAGGGCAGAGGCTGGAGGGGAGAGCGGAGGCTGGAGGGCAGAGGCTGGAAGGAGAGCGGAGGCTGGAGGGAGAGCGGAGGCTGGAGGGGAGAGGCTGGAGGGGAGAGCGGAGGCTGGAGGGCAGAGGCTGGAGGGCAGAGGCTGGAGGGCAGAGGCTGGGGGGGAGAGCGGAGGCTGGAGGGGAGAGGCTAAAGGGGAGAGCGGAGGTTGGAGGGCAGAGGCTGGAGGGCAGAGGCTGGAGGGGAGAGGCTGGAGGGCAGAGGCTGGAGGGGAGAGGGGAGGCTGGAGGGGAAAGGCTGGAGGGGAGAGCGGATGCTGGAGGGCAGAGGCTGGAGGCTGGAGGGCAGAGGCTGGAGGGGAGAGCGGAGGCTGGAGGGGAGAGCGGAGGCTGGAGGGGAAAGCGGAGGCTGGAGGGCAGAGCGGAGGCTGGAGGGCAGAGCGGAGGCTGGAGGGGAGAGCGGAGGCTGGAAGGGAGAGTGGAGGCTGGAGGGGAGAGCGGAGGCTGGAAAGGAGAGCGGAGGCTGGAGGGCAGAGCAGAGGCTGGAGGGCAGAGGCTGGAGGGGAGAGGCTGGAGGGCAGAGGCTGGAGGGCAGAGGCTTGAGGGGAGAGGCTGGAGGGGAGAGCGGAGGTTGGAGGGCAGAGGCTGGAGGGGAGAGGCTGGAGGGCAGAGGCTGGAGGGGAGAGCGGAGGCTGGAGGGGAAAGGCTGGAGGGGAGAGCGGAGGCTGGAGGGCAGAGGCTGGAGGGCAGAGGCTGGAGGGGAGAGGCTGGAGGGGAGAGGGGAGAGCGGAGGCTGGAGGGGAGAGCGGAGGCTGGAGGGGAGAGCGGAGGCTGGAGGGGAAAGTGGAGGCTGGAGGGCAGAGCGGAGGCTGGAGGGGAGAGCGGAGGCTGGAAGGGAGTGCGGAGGCTGGAGGGGAGGGCAGAGGCTGGAGGGGAGAGCGGAGGCTGGAAGGGAGAGCAGAGGCTGGAGGGCAGAGCGGAGGCTGGAGGGGATTGGCTGGAGGCTGGAGGGGATTGGCTGGAGGCTGGAAAGGAGAGGCTGGAGGGGAAACGCTGGAGGGGAGAGGCTGGAGGGCAGAGGCTTTAGGGCAGAGGCTGGAGGGGAGAACGGAGACTGAAGGGCAGAGCGGAGGCTGGAGGGAAGAGCGGAGGCTGGAGGGGAGAGCGGAGGCTGGAGGGGAGAGGCTGGAGGGGAGAGCGGAGGCTGGAGGGCAGAGCAGAGGCTGGAGGGCAGAGCGGAGGTTGGAGGGGAGAGCGGAGGCTGGAGGGCAGAGCGGAGGCTGGAGGGCAGAGCGGAGGCTGGAGGGCAGAGCAGAGGCTGGAGGGCAGAGCGGAGGCTGGAGGGCAGAGCGGAGGCTGGAGGGCAGAACAGAGGCTGGAGGGCAGAGCAGAGGCTGGAGGGGAGAGCGGAGGCTGGAGGGGAGAGCGGAGGCTGGAGGGCAGAGCGGAGGCTGGAGGGCAGAGGCTGGAGGGCAGAGCGGAGGCTGGAGGGGAGAGCGGAGGCTGGAGGGGAGAGCGGAGGCTGGAAGGGAGAGCGGAGGCTGGAAAGGAGAGCGGAGGCTGGAGGGGAGAGCAGAGGCTGGAGGGGAGAGCGGAGGCTGGAGGGCAGAGCGGAGGCTGGAGGGGAGAGCGGAGGCTGGAGGGAGAGCGGAGGCTGGAGGGGAGAGCGGAGGCTGGATTGGATAGGCTGGAGGGGAGAGGCTGGAGGGGAGAGCGGAGGCTGGATGGCAGAGGCTGGAGGGCATAAGGGAGGCTGGAGAGGAGAACGGAGGCTGGAGGGGAGAGCGGAGGCTGGAGGGGAGAGCAGAGGCTGGAGGGCAGAGCGGAGGCTGGAGGGCAGAGGCTGGAGGGGAGAGCGGAGGTTGGAGGGGAGAGCGGAGGCTGGAGGGAAGAGGGGAGGCTGGAGGGGAGAGTGGAGGCTGGAGGGGAGAGCAGAGGCTGGAGGGGAGAGGCTGGAGGGGAGAGCAGAGGCTGGAGGGCAGAGGCTGGAGGGCAGAGGGGAGAGCGGAGGCTGGAGGGAGAGCAGAGGCTGGAGGGGAGGCTGGAGGGGAGAGCAGAGGCTGGAGGGCAGAGGCTGGAGGGGAGAGCAGAGGCTGGAGGGGAGAGGCTGGAGGGGAGAGCGGAGGCTGGAGGGGAGAGGCTGGAGGGGAGAGCGGAGGCTGGAGGGCAGAGGCTGGAGGGCAGAGGCTGGAGGGGAGAGCGGAGGCTGGAGGGGAGAGCGGAGGCTGGAGGGGAGAGCACAGGCTGGAGGGGAGAGCGGAGGCTGGAGGGGAGAGCGGAGGCTGGAAAGGAGAGCGGAGGCTGGAGGGCAGAGGCTGGAGCGCAGAGGCGTAGCTGGCATGCTCCGGGCCCTGGGGCAAGATCAGCACCCAGGACCCCCATGTGAGGACCGGGGGGGGGGTGCTGTCAGACAGATGTGAGGGCCGGGGGGAGTGCAGACTCACCGCGGCCGGCGTGCGTGTGCTGTAGGAGGAGAGGAGGGGCGGGCAGAGCTGCCGGACAGGAAGTTCCGTCCTCCCTCCTCTCCGGGCGCACGGCGGGCGGCTGGTGTCAGCACGGGGCCCCCAGGGGGTGGAGGCAATGGGCCCCTCATGCCGAGTGGCACGATGCGCTAGGCCCCCTGCCCACCCGCTAGCTACGGTACTGGCTGGCGGGCAGACGGAACTTCCGACCCAGGGGGGCGCGGGCATGACACGGGCACAGGGGCACAGGCTCCGGAGCACTGTGTCAGCATGTGCTGACAGCAGCTGCTCCGGAGCGGGGGGCACAGGGGCACAGGCTCCGGAGCACTGTGTCAGCATGTGCTGACAGCAGCTGCTCCGGAGCGGGA
>JARQOC010000006.1:134350148-134426716 GCA_033576535.1 Allobates femoralis
GGTACCCGTGAGCAGAGACAGGGCCAGCAGTACAGCTACAAGCAGCAGCAGGGCCACACAAAGCGCTTAAGTAGGAAGCCAAGGACCCGGTCAGGGTGGGAGCAACCTGGTACAGACTCCGTGGACAATATTGTGATTTACCATCTGCAAGTAAAGACTTGGAAAACAACAGAAACCGTGAGTGTGTGTGATCCTTATACTGAAGCCCCACTTGCCCTCATATACTGCGATTACCTCTACTATCATCATCTCTACTGCTACCCCTACTCTCCTGCAGCATCAATAACTATCCTCACAGACTTTAACAACTACTACCACTGCCCCGGGGAACCCAGTTCTGCCCACAGGAACTATTCTATCCAAGCTGCTATCCCATCATCCCCAGAGGTTCTGCAGCAGCGGCGGCCCCATTACTGGCCGCATATAGTGGGTGGCGTCACGAGTGACAAATCCCCTGTAAAAAAACCCCATTTTATTGTGCGGGCCCGGGACACGGTCCAGACCAGGACCGCCGTGATATCCCCCAACAGTACACCGGTCCGGCACCGAGTACCCCGTCCCAGTGGGCTCCACAACCTGGCGTCACGAACAGGATTCAAACCTGTGCGGGGAAACCCCATTGGATTTCGAATTTTGGGGTAACTCTTTATCCCGGGTATGTTCCTCTGTTCCTCTATCTCCTCTCCTCAGACCTCTCAGGACCTCCACTGACACATGGCTCTGCTCCTGCTCCAGACTAGACTGAACTGCAAACTGACTAACTGTCACTCTTGCTCTGTGGTAAACAACTTAGCTACTCCCACTAGTGCAGGTGCCACCTAAACTCCTCCCACTTTCTAGTGTATTATTGTGTGGGGAGTAAACCTGTGTTGGTATTTCTGTGGCAATTTAACCCTTGGGGTGCCACATTTGCGTGTGACGGCGGCCTAAGTGACATTTTAGCAATACCAGAATTTTCCGCTCAATGTAGTAAAGTACAAATCCGGATCTTCTTCTTGTAGGAATGTCCCTCCTAATCTCCTTTATGTAGTAATGTCCCCATCCTGTTCTCCATCTTGTAGTAATGTCCCCATCCTGGTCCTCTTCTTCAAGTATTGTCTCCATCCTGGTCCTTTTCTTCAAGTAATGTCCTCATCCTGGTACTCTTCTTCAAGTAATGTCCCCATCCTGGTCCTTTTCTTCAAGTAATGTCCCCATCCTGGTCCTCTTCTTCAAGTAATGTCCCCATCCTGGTCATCTCCTGTAGTAATGTCCCCATCCTGGTCATCTCCTGTAGTAATGTCCCCATCCTGGTCCTCTTCTTGTAGTAATGTCCCCATCCTGGTCCTCTTCTTGTAGTAATGTCCCCATCCTGGTCCTCTTCTTGTAGTAATGTCCCCATCCTGGTCTTCTTCTTGTAATAATGTCCCCATCCTGGTCTGCTTCTTGTAGCAATGTTCCTCCCTGGTCCTTATGTGTAGTAATGCTTCATCCGGGTCCACAACCTATATTAATGTCACCCATCCTGTTCCTCATCATGTAGTTATGTTCCACCCTGATCCCTACATGTAGTAATGCCTCATCCTGGTCCCCAACCTATGTTAATGTCCCCTATGCTGGTCCTCATCATGAAGTAATGTTCCACCCTGGTCTCTACGTGTTGTAATGCCCCATCCTGGTCTTCATCATGTAGTAATGCCCCATCCTGGTCCTCATCATGTAGTAGTGTTCCTACCTGGTCCTCATCATATAGTAATGTTCCTACCTCGTCCTCATCATGTAGTAATGTTCCTACCTGGTCCCCTAGTAGTAATGCCCCTTTCCTGGTCTCCTTCTTGTTGTAATTCCCCATCCTCGTCCCCATCGTATATTAATGTCCCCATCCTGGTCCTCATCTTGTAGTAATGTCCCCATTTTTTAGTAATGTTCCCTCGCTTGTCATCTTGTAGTAATGTCCCCCATATTGATGCTATTTTGTAGTGATGTCCCCACAACCTGATCTCTGTTCTTTTTGTTCTCTCTCTCACACACACACACACTCATACATACACATATACACACATACACACACACTCACACTCAGACATATACACACACACATACATATACACACTCACACATACACACTCAGGCATATTCTCACACACAACTCACATACATACACACACTCAGACATACAGTTAGGGCCAGAAATATTTGGACAGTGACACAATTTTCGCGAGTTGGGCTCTGCATGCCACCACATTGGATTTGAAATGAAACCTTCACAACAGAATTCAAGTGCAGATTGTAACGTTTAATTTGAAGGGTTGAACAAAAATATCTGATAGAAAATGTAGGAATTGTACACATTTCTTTACAAACACTCCACATTTTAGGAGGTCAAAAGTAATTGGACAAATAAACATAACCCAAACAAAATATTTTTATTTTCAATATTTTGTTGCGAATCCTTTGGAGGCAATCACTGCCTTAAGTCTGGAACCCATGGACATCACCAAACGCTGGGTTTCCTCCTTCTTAATTCTTTGCCAGGCCTTTACAGCCGTAGCCTTCAGGTCTTGCTTGTTTGTGGGTCTTTCCGACTTAAGTCTGGATTTGAGCAAGTGAAATGCATGCTCAATTGGGTTAAGATCTGGTGATTGACTTGGCCATTGCAGAATGTTCCACTCTTTTGCACTCATGAACTCCTGGGTAGCTTTGGCTGTATGCTTGGGGTCATTGTCCATCTGTACTATGAAGCGCCGTCCAATCAACTTTGCAGCATTTGTCTGAATCTTGGCTGAAAGTATATCTCGGTACACTTCAGAATTCATCCGGCTACTCTTGTCTGCTGTTATGTCATCAATAAACACAAGTGACCCAGTGCCATTGAAAGCCATGCATGCCCATACCATCACGTTGCCTCCACCATGTTTTACAGAGGATGTGGCGTGCCTTGGATCATGTGCCGTTCCCTTTCTTCTCCAAACTTTTTTCTTCCCATCATTCTGGTACAGGTTGATCTTTGTCTCATCTGTCCATAGAATACTTTTCCAGAACTGAGCTGGCTTCTTGAGGTGTTTTTCAGCAAATTTAACTCTGGCCTGTCTATTTTTGGAATTGATGAATGGTTTGCATCTAGATGTGAACCCTTTGTATTTACTGTCATGGAATCTTCTCTTTACTGTTGACTTAGAGACAGATACACCTACTTCACTGAGAGTGTTCTGGACTTCAGTTGATGTTGTGAACGGGTTCTTCTTCACCAAATAAAGTATGCGGCGATCATCCACCACTGTTGTCATCCGTGGACGCCCAGGCCTTTTACAGTTCCCAAGCTCACCAGTCAATTCCTTTTTTCTCAGAATGTACCCAACTGTTGATTTTGCTACTCCAAGCATGTCTGCTATCTCTCTGATGGATTTTTTCTTTTTTTTCAGCCTCAAGATGTTCTGCTTCACCTCAGTTGAGAGTTCCTTTGACCGCATGTTGTCTGGTCACAGCAACAGCTTCCAAATGCAAAACCACACACCTGGAATCCACCCCTGACCTTTTAACTACTTCATTGATTACAGGTTAACGAGGGAGACGCCTTCAGAGTTAATTGCAGCCCTTAGAGTCCATTGTCCAATTACTTTTGGTCCCTTGAAAAAGAGGAGGCTATGCATTACAGAGCTATGATTCCTAAACCCTTTCTCCGATTTGGATGTGGAAACTCTCATATTGCAGCTGGGAGTGTGCACTTTCAGCCCATATTATATATATAATTGTATTTCTGAACATGTTTTTGTAAACAGCTAAAATAACAAAACTTGTGTCACTGTCCAAATATTTCTGGCCCTAACTGTATTCACACAAAAACATACATACACACACATTTACACACACTCACACTCAGACATTCACACACATGCATACTCACACACATACACACTCACTCAGACTTATTCACACACATAGACACACTGTGAGGTAGCACCCCTGGGGAACCCACTTGGCAGCATAATTAACACCAACTACAATGTGTAACTTCACATAAACTGTTGGTATATTAATTTTTCTGTCATAAACCGCTTAGTACTCACATAACATAATACAGTGTTTACCTCACACATAACATAATCTTCACATCGGTACATTATATCATATTTCATCACATTATTTACACTACATGTACATTTCACTTTGTACACTTTACACTTTAGAACTACATATTCAAAGGGGCCATATCCGACCTATCGGTCAGTCCCAATAGCGGGTTCGGCCACCTAGCCTTTTGACAAGGATTATTCACCTTCCTATTGTAGTGATCCTCAACCTACCCCTAGGGAGTCTCAACCTACATTACACCATATACCACTTATCACCGGGACCCTGCTCGACATAATTGCCAGTCCCAACGGCGGTTATGACCACCTGGCCTTCATTCACATGAAACAACATACATGGCAGTTTTACATAAACCATTATGCTCTACACATGAACACCATACATCATACCTTGCATTTTTACATAAACCATTATGACAGCTTGTATGGCAGTGATAATCTACTGCTGATAAAGCAGAGATTGTATTACCCTGTCTAATAAATGACATATCACTGTAATCAATGTCTCCGCCTCTACCTCGTGCTGTCCTTGGATAACATATATGAAAAACCTTCAGACTCATTCCCTTTAACCCCTTCACGACCAAGGACATACAGCTACATCTTTGGTCACCTCTCTACGGCCTTGTTCACACACAATTTGTGTTTTTTTTAGCACTCCTAAAACCACATGCGTTTTTTAAGAGTGCTAAAAAATGTCCCTTTTGTGTCTGAAAGGATTTGAATCCTTTTTGGACTGTGTCATTTTTTCTTCAAAAACGCAGGCAAAAACGCTAGCGTTAACGCAGGGTGCATAAATGCGCCTTTAAAAATGCATGCGTTTCCCATAGAGCCCCATGTTATAGAAACGCATGCGTTGTTTTAATATAGGGCCCTATGGGAAACGCATGCGTTAACGCAGGTGCCTATATGTGTCCTGCGTTAATGCATGTGTTTCCCATGGGGCCCCATGTTAAAAAAACGCATGCGTTTTTGGAAACAACCCCTGCGTTTTTTGCCAGCACCCAAAAAACGCTGCATGCAGCGTTTTTTGGACTAGGGGAAAAAAACGCAAGTGTAGTGAAAAAACGCAGCTACACTCAATTGCACCCTGCGTTAACGCACCTGCGTTTTTTAAAAACTGCAGAAAAACGCAGAGTGCCAAAAACGCAGGTGAGTGTGAACAAGGCCTACATTTGATGCGAGCTCACGTGATGAGCTCACATAATTCCCTGCACATCTCGGCTAATCTGATCAACCGACAAGTGCGGGCAGATTTCTGTTAACCCATTAGATTGTGCTGTCAAACACTGATAGCTCCATCTATAGCAGCGCATCAGGGATTGTGTTATTCCCCACCACCATCGGCGATCAAATAAAGTTCCCTGTAACTGTCATAACTCACTTCCTGTGGATGCCTGATTATGCGTCTGCATCCATAGAAAGTGATTATTTCTGCAGTATAGAGACATGCAACAGCACAGTTCTGAACTGCAGGAGCGATCGGACACTGCATTATTGAAGCGCCTTGTGGGGCTGAGTAAAATATCATAAGAACATTTTTTTTTTTAAATATGAAAAAAATAATAATAGTTTAAATCAACTCCCTTTTGCCCCATTAAAAATAAAACTGTTAACCCCCCCAAAAAAAAACAAACACATATTTGGTATCAACGCGTTCAGAAATTCCTGAGCTATCAAAACATAAAGTCGATTAATCTGATTGGTAAACTACGTAATGGAAAGAAAGTTAAAATGCCAAAATTATGGGGGGTTTTGTCACCACTGCATTGAAATTACAATGGGGAAAAAAAAGTATTTAATCAGCCACCAATTGTGCAAGTTCTGCTACTAAAAAAGATGAGAGAGGCCTGTAATTGACATCATAGGTGACCTCAACTATGAGAGACAAAATGAGAAAACAAATTCTGAAAATCACATTGTCTGATTTGGAAATAATTTTTTTTTTCAAATTTTGCTGAAAAATAAGTATTTGGTCAATAACAAAAGTTCATCTCAATACTTTGTTATGTATCCTTTGTTGGCAATGACAGAGGTCAAACATAGTAACATAGTAGCATAGTTTTTTAAGGGTACCGTCACACGTCGCAACATTGCATTCAATTTCACTTGCAATTTGCTGGTTGTACATGGCAACAAAATAGAACAATGTGTCCATGATTTCACTGCAACCAGCAAATTGCCAGTGAAATTGCATGAAATGTTGCGACATGTAACGGTACCCTAAGGTTGAAGGAAAACTTTAAATTCATCTAGGCAGCAAAGATTGAGACAGAGAGACTCAATGCCAGAGAAAGTAAAAAAAAATCCCAAAATATTTTTTAACTGCATAAATAGTAAGAAACTAAAAAACGATTGTGTTGGCCCCCTTAAAAATAATCTGGGTGAAATGGTGGATGAGGATGAGGAGAAAGCCAAAATGCTAAATGACTTTTTTCAACTGTATTTACACAAGAAAATGCAATAACAGACAACATGATCAGAGATAGCAAAAACTCTCAATTAAATGTCACCTGCTTAACCCAGCAGGAAGTACGGCATCGTCTAAAAATCACTAAAATTGACAAATCCCTGGGTGCGGATGGGATACACCCCAGAGTACTGCAGGAATTAAGTACCATTGTAGATAGACCATAATTTTTAATATTTAAAGATTTCATAATAACAGAGTCTGTACCTCAGGAGTGGCGTATAGCAAAAGTGGTGCCAATATTCAAAAAGGGGACAAAAATGAATTTGGAAATTATAGGCCAGTAAGCTTAACCTCTACTGTGGGTAAAATCCTAGAGGGTTTTCTAAGAGATGCTATACTGGAGTATCTGAAGAAAAATAACCTCATGACCCAATATTAACATGGGTTAAGAGGGACCGTTCCTATCCTTCTATGAAGAGGTACGTTCTGGACTGGACCAAAGAAATGCAGTGGATGTGGTGTATATGGACTTTTCAAAAGCTTTTGATACGGTGCCACACAAAAGGTTGGCTCATAAAATGCAATGGGGATAGGGGAAAATATGTGTAAGTGGGTTAAGAACTGGCTTAGCGATAGGAAACAAAGGTGGTTATTAGTGGAGTATGCTCAGAATTGGTCACAGTTAACAGCGGGGTACCACAGGGGTTAGAATTGGGCCAACTTCTTCTTAACATATTTATTAATGACCTTGTAGGGGGCGTACAGAGTAGAATCTCAATATTTGCAGATGCCACTAAACTCTGCAGGGTAATCAATACAAAGGAGGAAAAATTTATATTACAGGAGGATTATGTAAACTAAAAGCTTGGACTGATTAATGGCAAACAAGCATTAATGGGGATAAATGTTTGGTCATGGACTTGGGCAGAGGAAATGAAAGGTCTAATTATTTGCTTAATTGTAAAACACTGGAAAAACTGTCACTGAAAAAGACCTGGGTGTATGAGTAGATGACAAATTCACATTTAGTGGCCAGTGTCAGGCAGCTGCTGCAAAGGCAAATAAAATAATGGGATGCATTAAAAGAGGCATAGATGCTCCCAAGGAGAACATAATTTTACCTCTATACAAGTCACTAGTGTGACCACACTTAGAATACTGTGTACAATTCTGGTCTCTGGTGTATAAGAAAGACATAGCTGAACTAGAGAGGGTGCAGAGAAGAGCGACCAAGGTTATCAGAGGGCTGAGGGGTCTGCAATACCAAGACAGGTTATTAAACTTGGGGTTATTTAGTTTGGAAAAATGAAGGCTTAGGGGTGATGTTATAATGTTGTATAAATATATGAGGGGACAGTACAGAGACCTTTTTAATGATCTTTTTACTATTAGGCCTGAGATGGGGACAAGGGGTCATCCTCTTCATCTGGAGAAAAGAAGGTGTAATCATAATCACCGACACGGATTCTTTACTGTTAGAGCAGTGAGACTATGGAACTCTCTGCCACATGATGTTGTAATGAGAGAGTCACTACTAACATTTAGGCTACGTTTACACATAGCGTATTTTGTTGCGCTTTTTTGTGCACGCTTTTTGCTGCGTTTTTCGGCCACGCAAAAAAGCGCAACCAAATATGCAGGGCTTTCACACACTGCGCTTTCTTTACCCCAGATAGCACAGGTGATGTCACAGAGGGGAGGAAGAATCCTGCTTCCTCCTCCCCTCTGTGACAGCTGTGACCGCCCCCATTAGATTTCGCAGTGTATTAATATACACTGCGAAATCTAAATTAAACAAAGCCAAATGTATGTAAAATAAAAAAGAATGACATACTTTACCTCTCTGACACCTTTTCCCTGGTGTCCGGTGGCGAGGCCAGGCGATATGTGTCCTGCAAGAGCCTGCCGTGATGTCAGAGGGGCGTTCCCAGCACTGATTGGCAGCTCGCGGACATGTGATATGTATCACATGACCGCGAGCAGTCAATCAGCGCCAGGAACGCCCCTCTGACATCACGGCAGGTCCTGGCAGAACACACATCTCTTGGCCTCGCCACCAAACACCGGGAAAAGGCGTCGGAGAGGTAAAGTATGTGATTCTTTTTTATTTTACATACATTTGGCTTTGTTTAATTTAGATTTCGCAGTGTATATTAATACACTGCGAAATCTAATGGGGGCGGTCACAGACGTCACAGAGGGGAGGAGGAAGCAGGATTCTTCCTCCCCTCTGTGACGTCAGAGGGAGAAAACGCAGGAGCTCCTGCGTAAAGAATTGACATCTCAATTCTTTAGGCAACTGCGTTTTCTCTCAGAAAAATCACTGCGTATTTTTACGCAGTGTCTGCACAGCAAAGTGAATTTCCCATTCACTTTGCTGGCAGACACAAAACACATTGCATATTTTGAAAAGCGCGCGTAAAAAAGTGAGGCAAAATACGCAATGTGTGAATGCAGCCTTAAGAAGGGCCTAGATGCCTTTCTTGAAAACTATAATATAACAATAAACATTTTCTGTAAATCTTCATAAGGTTGGCACACACTGTTGCTGGTATGTTGGCCCATTCCTCCATGCAGATCTCCCCTTGAGCAGTGATATTTTGGGCCTGTCGCTGGGCAACACAGACTTTCAACTCCTTCCAAAGGTTTTCTATAGGTTTTAGATCTGGAGACTGGCTAGGCAACTCCAAGAGCGTTCCCCTGTGCGTGGTGCAAATCGCACTCCCCGCAGCCCGCTGTGTAACTGGTATCTAGGGAACACAGCGGGTTCCTAGGGGCTGCATTCCCCGCTATGCAGCCTGCATGAAGGCTGCGTAGTGAGGAAAAGATTCTAAGTTTTCTGCAAACAACGCAGGGAACTTAGAATCGTCCAAGTGTGACCCTAGCCTTAGGCTGATTTCACACTGCAGTTTTTTCCCTGATCAGGTTCCATCTGGTTTGTGCGCCAAAACCAGGAGTGTCACCAAAACTCAAACCTGAAGTCAATCTTTCAATTATAGTTTTCCTCTGCAAGTTCCTCTCCTGGGTCCTCTCCTGGTTTTGGCACAGAAACCGGATAGAACCTGATCAGGGAAAAAACTGCAGTGTGAAACCAGTCTTATAGGTCTGTGAGAGCCAGAAAATTTGCTTGTTGGTAGGTGACCAAATACTTAGGCCTGTTTCACATCTATGGCAGGTTTGCGTTTTGCTAAATTTGCGTTTTTAGGCGTTTTTACCGCTAAAAACGCATAAAAACGCTAGCGTTTTTGGTCCCATTGGTTTTAATGGAAACGCATGTAAAAATGCATGCAAAAACGCATGAGCGTTTGCAAAAACGCAAAACGTATGCGCTTTTGCAAACGCCACACTAGACGCATTTCCCGTCGTTTTGGGCAGCGTTGGCAATAAACGCATGCGTTTTGCGTTTTTGAAAACGCTCATGCGTTTTTGCATGCGTTTCCATTAAAACCAATGGGACCAAAAATGCTAGGGTTTTTATGCGTTTTTAGCGGTAAAAACGCCTAAAACACAAATTTAGCAAAATGCAAACCTGCCATAGATGTGAAACAGGACTTAGGCCCCTTTCACATCTATGCGTCTGCTGCGTTTTGCTTCATTTGCGTTTTTATGCATTTTTACCGCTAAAACTCATCAAAACGCATGCATTTTTGTCCCCATTGATTTTAATGAAAACGCATGAAAAACGTGGCAAATGTTTTGGGCTGCGTTTGCAAAAACGCATGAGTTTTGCGTTTTTGCAAACGCACATGCGTTTTTACATGCGTTTTTGCATGCGTTTTTAATGCGTTTCCATTAAAATCAATGGGGACAAAAACGCATGCGTTTTGATGAGTTTTAGCGGTAAAAACGCATGAAAACGCAAATGAAGCAAAATGCAGCAGACGCATAGATGTGAAAGGGGCCTTATTTTCCACCAAAATTTGAAAAAAAAATTCTTTCCAAATCAGACAATGTGATTTTCAGGATTTGTTTTCTCATTTTGTCTCTCATAGTTCAGGTCTACCTATGATATCAATTACAGGGTTCTCTCATCTTTATCAGTGGGAGAACTTTCACAATTGGTGGCTGACTAAATACTTTTTTTCCTCACTGTAAATGCACTAGCAGGCAATCAAAACAGCGTATCTACCCAAAAATGGTAGCATTAGAAATGTTAGCTCAAGCCGCATAAAATAAGCCATCACACAGTCCCACATCCCCAAAAGTAAGAACACTACAGGTCTCAGAAAATGGCGCCAAAAGTGCAATGTTTTTTTTTTCTCCATTTTTACAAACATTTTTACCACTTAGATAAAAGTAAAAATATATATGTTTGGTATCACTCATACTGATAGGCTGGCTTCACACAGCAGTTTTTTCACTGATCAGTGTCCATCAGTGTTTGTGCGCCAAAACCAGGAGTGTCTCCAAAGCTCAGAACAGGTGTCAATCTTTCAATTATTGTTTTTCTCTGCAAGTTCCTCTCCTGGTTCCTCTTCGTGTTTTGGCACCCAAACACTGAAGGACACTAATCAGTGAAAAACTGCAGTGTGAAGCCAGCCATACTAACCTAAGGCATCATACAGATACGTCTGTTCTATCATCTAGTGAATATGGTGATTAAAAAAAATCTCCAAACCAGTGTGAATTGCACTTTTTTTTTGCAATTTCACCTGACTAGAAATTTACTTCCTGTTTTCCAGTACACTATATGGTAAAATGAATGATGTCATTCAAAAGTACAACTTGTCCCACAAAAAAGAAGCCATCATATGTCTACTTTATACTGACAGAAAAGTTAAAAAGTTATGGTTCTAGGAAGGAAGAGAGGAAAAAATGTGAGTGAAGGGATTTTCTTCTTAGGCTGGAATCATACTGTCCATGTGATATACAACTAAGTCGGACTTGTCACGGATGATAAACTTGTAATGGCCTTCTGATTCAACCAGAGCTAAGGGATAGGGTACTCAGTCACCGGGACTGCTGAGTAGGGAGTCACAGATTGTCGGGATCCCGGTGCCGTGCCCTGGTGAACAACTGGAGTAGATGTTGATTATGGGGAATAAAAGGGATTATTTACAGGGGAACGTGACGCCACCTGTAGTGTCCGGTAATTTGGTACCGGCGCTGCCAGACGGCCGCTGAGGTGATGGTTGGGGCAGCAAAGTGTGGTACAGCTCCCCACAGGTGGAGCTTTACCTCAGGGCAGCTATTGTAGGAAGATGGTGAGGGAGGGCAGTGATGGAGATGGTGCTGAAGTTCTTACCCCTCTGCTGAGCTGCTGCTGATGCTGAGCCCTTCACGCTGCGGCGGGAAGAATAACGGAAACCAGTTTAAGTTTAACTCCACTTTACTCGGTACCGGCTGATGGCATAAACAAAACACGATACAGTTAGGTTTACAGGGTGGATGTTGCCAGCTCGGGGTCCCCCTTATGGTGTCTCTAGATATCCTCTCTTAAGTCGTTCAGAGACTCCTTCTTTCCTCCTCAGTCTTTCCCACCCTTGCAGAGCTCACCCGCCAGTCCTACAGTCTGTATCTAGTAGGCTCAACTGGACCTATACCAGTGCAGATGGGAACAGCAGGAATGCACAAGTTTCCCCTCCACCACCGGGATTCAGTCCTCCACCTCTAGTGTAGAACCGTCTTTTGGGCTTGAGGGGTGAGGTACCTCTGTGGGGCTGTCAGCAACCCGGTTCTGTTGGGCCTGCAGCTCGTCGGTTTTGCAGTCAGGGCTAAACTCCTGGCTGCCTCGGCTTTCCGTGTCGCCGGTGTTCCCTCAACGTGACCAGCTGGCTCCTACCAGTCCTGGCCCGTTGCCTTCTGTCCTGGGTCCCCACTTAAAGATGGGGCACCCTCCTCTCAGCTGGGCTGTCAGGCCTGACCACCCTGTCTGCCTTCTTAGCACCTTCTGAGGTAAACTGTCAACTGTCACTCTTCCTCTATCCTAAGCTCCATCCCCACCCTTCTGGGACGTACCAAGTACTGGTTCCCCCTACTCTAGGTGGTGTGGTCCTAAGTGAGTGTAGAAACAGACTCCCTAAGGTTTAAACCCTGAACTAGAAACTTACAAAGAAAAACACATTTTTTTTTATATTCAAGTGTAATACTACCCTGTGGCGCCTAGTCACAGGGGCGCCACACTTCCCCCTGTCAGGATAGGAGTGTAGAGCTGCTTATAAACACAAGCAGCTGACACTCCCATCCAGAGAGGGAGGAGGCCAGTTCAAGTTAATCATCCGTGACACGTCCGACTTAGTTGTATATCACACGGACAGTGTAATTCCAGCCTTACAGACAATCTATTCAATCTGAGAGCTGCAGTGGTGGCCAGTTGGTAGAAATAGTTTTGACTGCCAAGACCACAGGCAGACAGCTTATTTTCATTGGAGAGAAGGCAGATAATGATTTCTCCCGCAGAGTAAATGTAGCTGTCACCATACGGCCAGCAGGACCCATTCTCAGGGTGCAGTGGGTTCGGATCCCATCTGGCCACGACATCCTCCCATGCCTCGCAGGAATACCACGCTCCCACGCTGCCCTATCTGTCTGCAGCGGCTCCCCAGCATCTCCCTCCTGCCTCCTCATTTCCTGGTTGTCGGGGGACCGCCCATAGGGTGCGCACGCCACTCTCAGAAAATTTAAAAGGCCAGTACACCCTTTTTCTGACACCACCTCTCAGCCAATTGCTGAGAGGCTGGTGGGTAGTTATGGCCCTCACTTCCTATAGGAGGTGCCTAGGCAACTTCATTGTTAGTCTAGTTGCCAGCTCAGGTCCCTAAGCTGTGCACGTGGTTTCTTGTGTCCTCTGACATCCTAATGTGTGTTCTCATGATTTCAGTGACAGATCCCTCCTGCCTAACTCACCCGCAGATCTGTAACATTCTTGCTGGTCCCTGGCTACCTCCTGGATTCCTTCTGCTGCACCACGTTCCGTCCCTGCCTTCTTCTCAGTTCCTTGGTTTTCATGTCCTGACCCACCTTGCGTCGGACCCACAGGTTTGACTGGTTAATTGGATCCTCTCTGGCTGCGCTTGGAAGAATCCCTGTTTATGGGATAACCCTAGTTGTTGCTACCTTAGGGGAACCCCGGTGCTCTAGCCATATGGACTTGCCTTGGGGATCTATCCCTCATTGTATTCAATAAACTCTGTTCCATATCTGATGTCTTTGTCTGGCTCATTTCTGGTATCAGCCTCCACAGTATCTCTGTGGTCTAGTGGGTCCATTATTCAGCTCCACCTGTGGTGACGTGACAGTAGCAATAGTAGTACATGCTAGTTAGATTAGTTTGACTCTCCATTTGTGCACATAGATATTCATACTTTATATCCTGTTGGGGCATATGAAGAAGAGTCATCTTAACCCTGCTTAACCTCTTACTATTCACAAATAATGTTCCAGTAATTTTTGACCGAACCTATTAACGTCTTGATTGTTAGCTAATTTAAGTGTTTTATTTCAATACTTGCTGCGTTATTATATTGTATGTGAACATGGTTGTACATAAACAAATGAAAAATGAAATAAAAATGTTTAAATTCGGTCATTTTTGACCGAACAGAACACCAGGATTAATAAAATAAATCCTTAAAAGGGAGTGTAACGACTGAAACATTCCTCCATTCTTGAAACACGGTACACCTCTCAGCCAGATACACTTTCACGTAATTCGGTGCCTTCTCTGCCCAGTATAAGCTGTAAAATCTTCTCTCTGGTCATGTTCAGCCCCCATCTCGAAGGCCACAGTGCTGTCTGCCATTTTAGGGGCCCTTCTGCCTGGCTACAGGAAGTCTTTAACTTCTTCGACTTAGGCGTCTTCCCCACAATGTCATTCAGTCTGCCATATGGGGAATGGCCCTGCTTGCAGCAGACCCAGGTGTGTGTAGGTGCTGGTGATCTTACAGCTTGGATGAATATTATACATCAGGCAATACTCTTCTCAACTTCTGTGTCATATAGAGGCACAATCTTTATGGTTACTGGTGATGGCATCGTACTTATGGACGATTCTTTATTAGGCAGCTGAATTGGACACACTTTACACACATCCATGGACAGTGATCCATTGCAGGAGGATGCAATCACCGACCTTATCTCCCTTTGTGAGTCAGCCAAGCTGTACCCTGACTTCTATTCGGTCTCTCAAGCTTGACCACCTCACAGGACCCACTCTCCCTTCTCTCAGTCTTTTTCACATAATCTTCTCCAGCTCCAAAGCATCTGAGGTTCAGTCACCCACATGTCTCTTACTTGTGAATGTGCTACTTTCTGCTCACTCAGCTTCCCTCATACAACACCGGGGGCTAGTCTCTTTCAGCCTTAGGATAAGCTTTCTTTCTCTTGTCTTGCAGGGTTCAGACAGTAGACAAAACTCAAAATCTTCTCTGTGTCTCTCCTCAGTTTACAGACTGGCCACTCCACCTGTAACTTGTCCAGACCTAACCCTTCTGGTCCCTGCAATAGTCTATACAAGGTTTTCACCTTTAACTTACATAACAGTCTGATCTCTTCCTTACAATTTACTAGACTATACTATGTGCGCCTAACTAGCTACACCTATAAACAGTGCAACACATCACTGTCTTCAGGGGGCACAGGACTGCAGGTCCACCATCTTAACAGGAGTCTGAAGCTAGATTTTTCTGATAGAATCAGAGAGCTGTATTCCAACCATGTGCCCACTTGATGGGCTGCTGTTTACTCTCTTATAGATGTAGCAGAGTTCAGAATGCTGAGCTTTGTATAATCCTGCCTACGCCACTAATTGGGAGCAACCTGTGTAAAAAATGCATTGTCAGCAAGCTGCCAATCAGTGGTGATGGGAGGATGTTACACAATTTAGCCTGACTAACCTGTATGTGAGACCTAGTGAGTCAGTGATAATCTCCTGTTGATAAAATGCTGATTGTAATGAAACTACAGCACACAGCCAAATAAGCAACTC
Source organism: Allobates femoralis (assembly GCA_033576535.1). Taxonomy (NCBI): domain Eukaryota; kingdom Metazoa; phylum Chordata; class Amphibia; order Anura; family Aromobatidae; genus Allobates; species Allobates femoralis. The sequence continues at coordinate 134,365,558 of JARQOC010000006.1, forward strand.
ATCCGTGGAATCAGGCTCACTGCACCTACATTATTCTGCTCTCAGATTATATGGCAAAAATCTGGTAACGAATTCAATTTAATTGTCCTATCTGTATCTCTAATTACAATATACAGTGCCTACAAGTAGTATTCAACCCCCTGCAGATTTAGCTGGTTTGATAAGATGCCAATAAGTTAGAACCTTCAAACTGCAAACGAGAGTATGATTTATTAACAGAAGCATAAATCTTATAAACCAAAAAGTTATGTTGCTCAGTTGAATTTTTATAAATTTTAAACATAAAAGTGTGGGTCAATTATTATTCAACCCCTATGTTTAATATTTTGTGGAATAACCCTTGTTTGCAATTACAGCTAATAATCGTCTTTTATAAGACCTGATCAGGCCGGCACATGTCTCTGGAGTTATCTTGGCCCACTCCTCCATGCAGATCTTCTCCAAGTTATCTAGGTTCTTTGGGTGTCTCATGTGGACTTTAATCTTGAGCTCCTTCCACAAGTTTTCAATTGGGTTAAGGTCAGGAGACTGACTAGGCCACTCCAACACCTTGATTGTTTCCCTCTTGAACCAGGCCTTGGTTTTCTTGGCTGTGTGCTTTGGGTCGTTGTCTTGTTGGAAGATGAAATTACGACCCATCTTAAGATCCTTGATGGAGGAGCGGAGGTTCTTGGCCAAAATCTCCAGGTAGGCCGTGCTATCCATCTTCCCATGGATGCGGACCAGATGGCTAGGCCCCTTGGCTGAGAAACAGCCCCACAGCATGATGCTGCCTCCACCATGCTTGACTGTAGGGATGGTATTCTTGGGGTCGTATGCAGTGCCATCCAGTCTCCAAACGTCACGTGTGTGGTTGGCACCAAAGATCTCGATCTTGTTCTCATCAGACCATAGAACCTTGAACCAGTCTCTCTCAGAGTCCTCCAAGTGATCATGAGCAAACTGTAGACGAGCCTTGACATGACGCTTTGAAAGTAAAGGAACCTTACGGGCTCGTCTGGAACGGAGACCTTTGCGGTGGAGTACGTTACTTATGGTATTGACTGAAACCAATGTCCCCACTGCCATGAGATCTTCCCGGAGCTCCTTCCTTGTTGTCCTTGGGTTAGCCTTGACTCTTCGGACAAGCCTGGCCTCGGTACGGGAGGAAACTTTCAAAGGCTGTCCTGGCCGTGGAAGGCTAACAGTAGTTCCATAAGTCTTCCACTTCCGGATGATGCTCCCAACAGTGGAGACAGGTAGGCCCAACTCCTTGGAAAGGGTTTTGTACCCCTTGCCAGCCTTGTGACCCTCCACGATCTTGTCTCTGATGGCCTTGGAATGCTCCTTTGTCTTTCCCATGTTGACCATGTATGAGTGCTGTTCACAAGTTTGGGGAGGGTCTTAAATAGTCAGAAAAGGCTGGCTAATCCACACATGTGAAGCTCATTGTTATTTGTGCCTGAAATACTTCTTAATACTTTAAGGGGACCAAACAGAATGCTGGTGGTTTGAGGGGTTGAATAATAAATGACCCTCTGAATTAACTTTTAACGCTTTAAAAAAAAAAAAAAAAAAAAAAAAAAAAAAAATTTTTGTGGCACTGCATTTCCCACTTCCAGGCTGATCTACAGTCCAAATGTCACAATGCCAAGTTAATTCCGCATGTGTCAACCAGCTAAATCTGCAGGGGGTTGAATACTACTTGTAGGCACTGTATGTTTATTAGCGCAGGTAATCAAAGATGAGAGAATGAAGAAGTACAGTTGAAAATAACAAGAGAGATAAGAGGGAAGGAAAACAAAGAAGAGCATGGGGTCCGAATGTGTTCTTCAAAGTTATATCGGAGAGTATGTTTATTTTCAGACCTATCATAGTGTATTCTTTTTAACTATGCCTCTTTAGAACTATCCTCATATTGCCATTGGAGGCCATATTCAACTCCACTAGTTTGTTATTCTCCATAACTCTCCTGAACATCAATTGTACAAAGCTTAAGGCTTAAGGGGAATAAAAATAAAATGAAGACCTAAAATATCAAAAGTTTGTAATAGAGACTTGCAGTTTGCTAGAGAATGCCACCCGGCCATGTGAAAAACAAGACCTCCCTTATCATCTTCTGACCATAAGAAGAAACTATGGTGCATGTAGTCGCTTCATTTAAGAAATCAAAATATATGTGTCTCCTGTTATGTGATTCCCTCATATTGCTCTGTATCATTTTTCTATTTTACTGTACCTTTCTTGATTCATTTGTTTTTTATATTTTTGAGTATTCTTTTTGTTTGCTGTCTCAAAGCTAATGTGAAACCACTGTAGCATTAGGTATCTTTACAGTTCACTTTAAAACGTTTTAAGAAGCCTTTTTTTAAACACGTCTTAAAATGGCAAATCTGCTGCTAAAAAAATGCAAAATCTGGATTTGAGTCCATAACCAAAAGGATGTTTGTAAAAGAGGCAGCCTTAAAAGGGATATGAAAGGTCACAATTGAACAAATCACTTTATTAAATAATAGAACACAACGTCCGCTAATCTCTCACCAAGACGGGTTGTGCCTAGAGTCTCACAGGGACTTTCTCTGCCACAGTTTTCTTCCCTGGATTGCATCATTGGCTTTCCATGGCTTTTGTGCAATTATGTTTAAATGAAATGTATCAGGAGTAGTAAACCTCCAAAGTATCTCAATGAATTAGAATATCATCAAAAAAATCAATATCATATTGCCTTGTTTCTGGGTGCCTTGAAACGCGTTGACTAATAAATCAATCTTATATTCACCCTTTGATGTCTCGTGAAATACGGCAGCGCGGTTTTTAACCCTTCATCCTGCCTACTTTAATTTTCTGAGGTAATGACCTTTGTGTTTTTATTGGCTATAAACCATAATCATCAACATTAACAGAAGTAAACACTGGAAATAGATCCCTCTGTTTGTATTGACTCCATATAATGTATACATTTCTTTTTATGTATTGAATTACTGAAATAAATTAACTTTTTGATGATTTTCTAATTCATTGAGATGCATTAGTATACGGGCATGAAGGTCATTGAAAGTTGAATAAACTGATGGATTGATAGCTGCAGTTAGATGATTTATGTCCTCATTTCTGTATACAGGTACGAGGATTCCGCAACACAGAAAATATAGTGATACAATGATAACAGGAGAACAAGGTTGTGATTTATTAACTAGTTAGTTTCAGTAGTTAAAAGTAAAAGATAATTCTCAAATTGCAGAACATTAAGTTGTTATGCAATACAACCTAAATCACCATTTTTAGCGAACAATATTAAAAAAACATACACTGTCAATTGTCCCTCAAAGCCCGTACTGTCATGGTAAGGTCTCATTCACACAGAGCATTTGTTGATCCATTTTTGGTTCAGTTTACCCTCCCTAGTGAACCCACTGTGAGCTTCGTGATGTTTTTCTTCCGGGTACCGGCAGGACCTGCGGGTATCATGCTTATAGGACCTGCCCATTTGACTCTGCCTGAGTCACAAGGGCAGTCACTGTCAATACCGTACCCGCAGGTCCTGCCAATGCACAGAAGGTAGACATTGCTGGGGCTCACTGTGAGATTACCAATGAGGGTAAGTAATGGAGCGAGGATGGTGTGGGAAGCACAGCAGAAAAACAGATCAATAATTGATGCTCATTATTTTCTGGATGAACTTTTTGCACCTCTAGCACAGCAGTCAAAAACGCTGACGTCTGCACTGCAAATTGAAAATCCCATTCACTTTCCTGGCAGACATAGTGACTAATGATGAGCAAGTACCGAAATATTTGTAATCATTACATTCGTAACGAGTACTTTGTAATACTCGCATATTCAATCCAATGTACTAGTACATATCAATGAATTAGAATATCAATCATCAAAAAGTTAATTTATTTCAGTAATTCAATACAAAAAGTGAAATGTATATTATATATTATAAAGTCATTAAAAACAGAGTTATTTCTATTTCAAGTGTTTTTTCTGTTAATGTTGATGATTATGGCTTACAGCCATTACAATCCCATAGGTCATTATTTCAGAAATTAAAGTAGGGAGGATGAAGGGTTAAAAACTGTGCTGCGGTATTGCACTAGACATCAAAGGGTGAATATAATATTGATTTATTAGTAAACGTGTTTCAGGTCTCCCAGAAACGCCCTTAAACATGGCAATGGTACATTGATTTTTGATGATATTCAAATTCATTGAGATGCACTAGTAAGTCAATGGGAAACGCAAGTAATTTTCTGCTGGTCCTGATTATGAGATCTGGGAGGGCTGTAAAAAGGCAGAGATGGATGAGAATATGCTCAAACTGGATGGGAACAGTATACAGAAAATGTAAATTATGTCTGCATACTGTTCTGCCATACAGCTGTCTGCTCTGAGTGACAGGATCTAGTGAAGATAGATAGATACATGGTAGAATAGGAAGATTGGGCTTATCAGACTCCCACTGCTGCTTTTGGGTTAGCTCAGTCTCCCGCCTTGCTCAATCACTTCATGGGCCACCCACAAGCTGCTTGCATATTCACTGCACTGACCGGCAAACAGCCAATCACAGATGCTCACACTCTGTGAGTGCCTTTGTGACTGGCTGTTGCAGTCAGAGTTCATTACCACAATCTGGATGGTGGTTGTGCTTTGTTGCCATACACATAATACAAAAATAGGGCATAGCCCATACTTTTTTTGGCAGCCTTGCTAAAATTACGCAGCTGATGGTAGCAGCTCACAGCTGTCCGCTTTCACTGGGCTAGACTTAAAAATACTGCAAATCCCTATGCATTTTTTTTATTATTTATTTATTTAACACCCTATGATAGCAGGTTAGTTGCCATAAACTACTGTGTATGGCAACCAAGCACAATCACCGTCCAGATGATAGCTATGCACTCTAAATGCAATAGTCAATCACAGAGGTGCTCACAGAGTGTAAGCATCTGTGATTAGCTGTTTGCTGGTCAGTGCAGTGAATATCCCAGCACCCTAATGGGCGGCCCCAGAAGTGATTGAGCGGGAGCACAGGAAACTGAGCTGACCCGAAAGCAGCAGCGTGAGTCTGGTAACCTATTCTACTATCTATCTATCTATCTATCTATCAAAACAAAAAAGTGCAGCACATGAATGACAAAATCACGGGTGCAAAAAATCCTCCTTTGCAAAGTTGATTTTCTTGCAAATTGGTATACAGATAAAAAAAAATAGCAGAGGTAGTACTCTAAACTTCAAAGCCTTAATAGGTGTATATTGGTCCATACTTTACCATGACGTTTCAGTATATCTGACCTTTCTTAAGTGGTGTGCTCAGTGTAACAAAAGTGGACTTTTTATAGTACTCAATCATTTACAATTAATTATACAATTCATATTAAAAAAATGGTATTATAGTGTAAAAGTTTAAAAACATATACATGATTCTAGCATAAAGTGTATACAGTACATCATAATACAGGTTGTGCAACATCAGTACAGTGTGCAGTTATCCTGTGTATATAAAGTGCTCCATTGCTTAATTATCAATTAAAATAACTCATGTGTCAGTAATAATCATCACAGAGCAATTGGAAACTCACCCATCATAACATAGTGTATATCGACCCCACTGTTGGCGTCTTCCTGAAGTAAGGCCGGCTTCACACCACTGTGAACCTGACAGCCCTGGACCGGATTTCGGCCACATAGTATGCTATGTGGCTGGATGGAGCTGGATGGCAGCTATCTGCCATCCGGCTTTCATCTGTCTGGGAGAATCCGTGAGGATTCGGATTTTTCTCCCAGACACAAAAATGCTGCATGCAGCATTTTTGTGTCCGGAGGAAAAAAGCTGATCCTCCAGGATGCTCCCAGATGTGATCCGGCGCCCCATAACATGGGGGTCTATGGTGCTGAAGCGCACCAAAGCCTGGGAGCCGGACGCCGGGTCTTGAAGCTCAGCACCGCCAGACGCTGAACTTCAGCACCATGGAGTTGTCCCCTGCTGACAGTTCAGGACCGTGGCTCGTGGGGAGCGAGCCACGATCTTGAATTATCAGCAACTGTGGCTGCAATTGAGGCAACTGGCTGGACACTGGACTGGAGGGCATAATTGGCCCTCCGGTTCTGTGTCCAGATCCAATCTGGGGCTGTCAGATTCACCCCTGACAGCCCTGGATCGGATCTGGCCATGGTGTTAAGCCAGCCTAAGGCTGGTTTCACACTGCAGTTTTTTCCCTGATCAAGTTTAATCAGGTTTGTGTGCCAAAACTAGGAGAGGAACCAGGAGAAGAACCAGGAGAGGAACTTGCAGAGAAAAACTATAATTGAAAGATTAACACCTGTTCTGAGTTTTGGAGACACTCTTGGTTTTCACACACAAACCTGATCGAACCTGATCAGGGAAAAAACTGCAGTGTAAAACCAGCCTTACTGCGCATGTCTGGGGTCACATAGTGTATATTAACGTTACTTCCGGGTTCGGGTGTCGGCGCATGCGCGGTACACACACGCGGCCATCTTTATTTCACCGGAGCTCTAACAATATAACAGGGAAATTCCTCGTTCATTCAGTTAAGGGCATTATGCCCTCTTTCTATTGTGACAATTTAACTCTCAAGAAAAAGGAGGGGAAGAAAGCCCAAAAAGGGGGGTAGGTAATATCTATATTGGGCACCAGTGATATAGCGTTATGAACCTAAGCCATCCTATTAACTAGTGAAACTATAAAAGAGAAGCAAGCGCACATAGGGTCTTATCTTTTTAAACGATGAACCCCATACACTCCCTGATGAAGGAGCATAGCAGAAGGATTTGAGTCGTTTGTGGCACCGCGGACCGACAACACATTGTCTCTGGAAATTTCTGGAATCCTATTAACTAGAACCACCACTATCCTCTATGTGGTGAACACAGGGTTGAAGTTTTACCACTCTTATCCCTGCCACTTACATTTAAGGCAATCTTTGGGCTTTTTTTCACAGTGTCCTTCTGTATGCAGACCCCCTAATAACACCATGGCGTAAATAAATGTATATATATCGATTTTATTCTATAACATTCTATATGTGGCCCCAGAACATGCCTACAATTACAGAAATGAGTATCTGTATGCACTATGTTATGATAGGTGAGTTTTCAATTGCTCTGTGATTAATTTTAAAATTAATGCTGGACTATAGATCTTAGTAAGATCAACAGAAAAAGAAAAGAAGGACTCACCCATCTGTAATGTTGTTTTTTATTATATTATGTCTCATTTGTATAATTGTAGGCATTTTCTGGGGCCACATTCAGAGTTTAGAAAACTTGAAATGTATGTAGGCTGTCCGGGGGCCTCATTGGAGTGGATGGGATTGCAGAGTGACAGGAACTGTTGCTCAGGTATGATACCTAGTCTGCCTTTAGTTAAAGAGAACCTGTCAGGTGGTTTATGCCCCCCAGCAATCACTGCCTGTACCTGCAGCTTCATAATACTATTCTAATCATCCCTGTCTGAGCTCACAGTGTAATGTGAAAGGTGAAAAAAAGCATTTATACACTTATATTTCAGTCCCCACCTTGGAGGAGGGGGACTGTATGGCAGGATAATAGTTAAATCACTATTAACTTGCATGGCTAAAGGACCTGTGTGATGTAACGATTATGTGACCATAGTGGGCAGAGCTAATTGAGCAAACTCATATTATGTTATAGGGCCTTAGCTCCGCCTATTGTAGTGACATGGTTACCATGGCTGGCTGGGGCCTCTGGACCCGGGTGGCAGTTTTGCACGGCCAGCCCTTAGTTGAGAAGCTGGGGGGGGATGGGTGCTATCAGAAATTTTTGAGGATCGGGGGGGGGGTGCTATCAGAAGTTTTTGAGGACCGGGGGGAGGTGCTGCCGCGACTCTCTTACCAGCTCGGAAGCCAAATGCTGCGGTATCGCCGCGCCGGCCACAAAGCGACACCCGCGGCCGGCCCATTTCCGTAGAGGGGCGGCCATAGATGTGGACTACACCACCAGCCCGGGGGGCACTTGCCCCCCTGCCACCTGGGCCAGTCCGCCCCTGCATGGTTGTGACATCACATCAGGTCTCCCAACATGTTCTAACATAAGGCTGAAATATTAACTATTAACCTGCCAAACAGTCCACGTCCTCCAAGCTGGAGACTGACTGCCTCATTACATAAGGAAATGTAAGTGTGTAAATGCTTTTTTTTCACCTTTCACATTAGCTGGAGAGGCATAAACTACCTGACTGGTTCCCATTAATTACATCTCATTTCAGGAAAGGGATGGTGGTAAGCAGTAGGTCCCTTATAATAAACCCTGATAGAGCACTGTTGTTCAGTTGCAAGTTATTTATATATAATCCCTCTTCAAGTGAGGGGCAGAGGGAAATAATAGGTCCTCTATATTATGAGAAAAACTTGAAGGGGAGACGGAATAACTGGTTAACTGGCAGACGTATTAACTGTGCTACAGGATAGTGCTGCATAGAACGGTTATTATGAACACATATAAATTGTATAATTTCAATTGTGGCTTCCTTATTTTATGATTACTATTGCTCACAGTAATTGTTGGTACCTGAATATCAAATATATAATTTAAAAAAAAATGTATAATCAATAAAGAGAATAATATATCTATAAATTGTGGTGCAAAGTCACTTATTTCACCTGAGCGTGCTCCTATCGGAGAAATTTAGCAGGTGAAATTTGTGGTAGAAAACATGATAGGCAGTAGAATCCAAAACACTCACGGAGTACCAAGAATCACGAATACCATAGTATCCTGCCCTAGGCAGGTAAGGCAAACGGCGCCCCCCCCCCCCCCCGAAATATGTCTGGGAATAAAAATGTCAGCATACTTTGAAAGTAAATTTAATTTAACGGGGACCTATAAAAGGTTCGTCCAACCACACTACAGAGACATACTGATAGGTTGTTTACATTGTGAGCCCCAATGGAGACAGTGTTCATGATGTATGTAAAGTGCTGTGAAGTTCATAGTGTAATATAAATGCAAAAAGTATTATTCTTAATATTATGTCACAATACCAGGATCTGAGGATCTTCTATTTCGAGGTCAGGGGCTCTCTGATGCCATGTTGCTGCTTGTCTCGCTGTTGTCCTCTTTTGAAACTGCAGTGCGGTGGACAAGAGAGCATTAACTGGTTAATAACAAGAAGTATGGAGTGTGTACTGAGCCATAAACCCTCCCCTTACCATGAAGTATGGAGTGTGTACTGACTGAGCCATAAACCTCCTCATACCATGTCCAGCAGACATTGTAGGATTACTACCCGTATATACTCGTGTATAACCCGACCTGTGTATAAGCCGACCCCCCTACTTTTGCCCCCAAAACCTGGGAAAACCTATTGACTCGTGTATAAGCCGAGGGTGGACCCCAGCACAGGTATACAGCCCCCAGCAAAGTGGTATACAGCAGCCTCTCCAGTGGTATATACAGACCCCAGTGGTAATACAGCAGCCCCAGGGGTAATACAGCAGCCCCAGGGGTAATACAGCAGCCCCAGGGGTAATACAGCAGCCCCAGGGGTAATACAGCAGCCCCAGGGGTTATACAGCAGCCCCAGGGGTAATACAGCAGCCCCATGGGTAATACAGCAGCCCCAGGGGTTATACAGCAGCCCCAGGGATTATACAGCAGCCCCAGGGGTAATACAGCAGCCCCAGGGGTAATACAGCAGCCCCAGGAGTAATACAGCAGCCCCAGGGGTTATACAGCAGCCCCAGTGGTATATACAGGCCCCAGCAGTATATACAGCAGCCCCAGTGGTATATACAGGCCCCAGCAGTATATACAGCAGGCCCAGTGGTGGTGTATACAGGGCCCAGTGGTGGTGTATACAAGACCCAGTGGTGTATACAGGGCCCAGTGGTGTATACAGGGCCCAGTATGCGGGGGCCGGGGGGGGGGGAAGCGCGCCTTTGCACACTCACCGCGGCCGCCGTCACCGTGCGTCTGCTGTAAGGCTGCTTTCACACTGCATTTTTCTGTGATCCGTGGCTGTCCGTTGTAAAACGGACAGCCACGGATCAGATTTTGGCCCCATGTTATCCTATGGGCACGGTTCACATCGGATTTGGCCTTATTGGCATCCGATTTTTGTCGGATCCGATTCTGGCCGATTTTTTGCTGTGCCCAAAATCGCAGCCTGCTTCGATTTTTGGCACAGCGGGTCAAATCGGACCGAATTGGATCCGACCTGATCCGTGCCAAATAAGGCTGCTTTCACACAGCGTTTTTGTGCTGTCCGAGGGGATCAGACTTTTTGCAGCTCCCCTCGGACAGCAACTGATCCAAACTGGTGACTGCAATCGGATGCCAAATAGGCATCCGATCCCGATGTTTTGCAGCATCAGTTTGGATCCTCTCCCTGCTCCTCCTGTCACCTTGTCCCCCTCCTGTCACCCTTCTCCCCTCTGTCTGCCCTCTGTCTCCCCTCTGTCCCCCCACTTTGCCCCCCTCTTTGCAGCCCCTCTTTGCCCCCCTCTTTGCAGCCCTCTTTGCCCCCCTCTTTGCCCCCCTCTTTGCTCCCCTCTTTGCAGACCCTCTTTGGACTTCCTCTTTGCTCCCCTCTTTGCAGGCCCTCTTTGGACCCCTCTTTGCAGACCCTCTTTGCCCCCCTCTTTGCCCCCCTCTTTGCAGCCCCTCTTTGGACCCCCTCTTTGCTCCCCTCTTTGCAGACCCTCTTTGCCCCCCTCTTTGCTCCCCTCTCTGCAGCCTCTCTTTGCAGACCCTCTTTGCCCCCCTCTGTGCAGACCCTCTTTGCCCCCCTCTTTGCAGCCCTTCTTTGCACCCCCTCTTTGGACCCCCTCTTTGGACCCCCTCTTTGCAGACCCTCTTTGCCCCCCTCTTTGTCCTCCTTCTGCAGAGCTTAAAAAATAAAAAAATCTTCATTCTCACCTCTCCACGACACCCGCGCTGCTTCCAGCTTCTCTTCTTCTGATGCACAGGACCTAGCCTGATGTCACAGTCACATGACCGGTTACCGCGGTAACCGGTCATGTGACTGCACTGTGACGTCAGGCCAGGTCCTGGAAGCACAGAGCGCAGGAGGCATCGCTAGATCGTGGAGAGGTGAGGATAATGATTTTTTTATTTTTAACCCTTTCATTTCACAGGATATCACTTCTGCAATGTATGAATATACATTGCAGAAGTGATATTAGATGGCACAGAGCGATTTTAGTGTACTGAGCATGCTCAGTACACTAAGATCGGGTCCGAGGAACTCAGCTGTTTCCTCGGATCCGCGCTCCATAGGCCCCATGTTGGAGGAGAGGAGGGGCGGGCACCGGGCAGAGCTGCAGGACAGGAAGTCCCCTCCTCCCTCCTCTCTGGCCGGCGCAGCCGCCGGCGGTCAGCACGGGGCCCCCCAGGGGGTGCGGGGCCCTCTAGGGGGCGGGCAATGCGCCCTCCACAAGATGGCGCCCTAGGCGATCGCCTAGGGTCGCCTACCTATCGTCCCGGCCCTGTCCGTGGGAGTAGCGAATAGTAACAAGTATACTCACTCATCAATAGAAGTCACTGATCCATTTTGGTGCAGTTTAAAAAACATGAAGCACCAAAAATGAATCAAAAACGTCTTGTGTGAACAAAGCTAAAAGGCTTTTATCTAACCCTTCAGACTATTGTTAGCTGTAACCACGAGAGGCCCTAACAGGAGCTAGCATTGTTTCCTCGTCAGTCCTGCCCTACAGTCCTCTAATAATTCACTGCACCCTCAAACTATTCCTGCTGCTTCCTTGTCTCAAACCCCTTCCATACCATTATTTAGGCCTCCAGACCTCCAAATGTCTTGATTAAATGTCCCTTTGGTTCACCTGATAGAGCCTCCCTTTAACTAAGCCTCCTGGCCCTTCAGCTCACACAATCGACTTTCCCTTTAATTAGACTTCAGGTCCTTCATCTCACAAGATCGATCACCCTTTTAATTAGGCCTCCTGGCATCCAACTAAAGACCTTCTGTTTTCCTGAGCAATTTCTCTATAGCATAAGTTCTACAGTTGTGGCCAAAAGTATTGACACCCATGCAATTCTGTCAGATAATACTCAGTTTCTTCCTGAAAATGATTGCAATCACAAATTCTTTGGTATTATTATCTTCATTTAATTTGTCTTCAATGAAAAAACACAAAAAGAATTGTCCTAAAGCCAAATTGGATATAATTCCACATCTTACATAAAAAATGGGGTGGACAAAAGTAGTGTCACTGTTAGAAAAATCATGTGATGCTTCTCTAATTTGTGTAATTAACAGCACCTGTAACTTACCTGTGGCATCTAACCGGTGTTGGCAATAACTAAATCACACTTGCAGCCAGTTGACATGGATTAAAGTTGACTCAACCTCTGTCCTGTGTCCTTGTGTGTACCACATTGAGCATGGAGAAAGAAAGAAGACCAAAGAACTGTCTGAGGACTTGAGAAACCAAATTGTGAGGAAGCATGAACAATCTCAAGGCTACAAGTCCATCTCCAAAGACCTGATTGTTCCTGTGTCTACGGTGCGCAGTGTCATCAAGAAGTTTAAAGTCCATGGCACTGTGGCTAACCTCCCTAGATGTGGATGGAAAAGAAAAATTGACAAGAGATTTCAACGCAAGATTGTGCGGATGGTAGTTAAAGAACCTCGACTAACATCCAAACAAGATCAAGCTGCCCTGCAATCCGAGGGTACAACAGTGTCAACCCGTACTATAAGTCAGCGTTTGAATGAAAAGGGACTGTATAGTAGGATACCCAGGAAGACCCCACTTCTTACCCTGAGACATAAAAAAGCCAGGCTGGAGTTTGCCAAAACTTACCTGAGAAAGCCTAAAACGTTTTGGAAGAATGTTCTCTGGTGAGATGAGACAAAAGTAGAGCTTTTTGGACAAAGGCATCAACATAGAGTTTACAGGAGAAAATAAGAGGCATTCAATGAAAAGAACACGGTTCCTACAGTCAAACATGTCGGAGGTTCCCTGATGTTTTGGGGTTGCTTTGCTGCCTCTGGCACTGGACTGCTTGACCGTGTGCATGGCATTATGAAGTCTGAAGACTACCAACAAATTTTGTAGCATAATGTAGGGCCCAGTGTGAGAAAGCTGGGTCTCGCTCAGAGGTCATGGGTCTTCCAGCAGGACAATGACCCAAAACACACTTCAAAAAGCACTAAAAAATGGTTTGAGAGAAAGCACTGGAGACTTCTAAGGTTGCGAGCAATGAGTCCAGACCTGAATCCCATAGAACACCTGTGGAGAGATCTAAAAATGGCAGTTTGGAGAAGGCACCCTTCAAATATCAGGGACCTGGAGCAGTTTGCCAAAGAAGAATGGTCTAAAATTCCAGCAGAGCATTGTAAGAAACTCATTGATGGTTACCGGAAGCGGTTGATCGCAGTTATTTTGGCTAAAGGTTGTGCAACCTAGTATTAGGCTCAGGGTGCCAATACTTTTGTCTGGCCCATTTTTGGAGTTTTGTGTCAAATGGTCAATGTTTTGCTTTTGCTTCATTCTCTTTTGTGTTTTTTCATTGAAGACAAATTAAATGAAGATAATAATACCAAAGAATTTGTGATTGCAATCATTTTCTGGAAGAAACGGAGTATTATCTGACAGAATTGCAGGGGTGTCAATACTTTTGGCCACAACTGTATAAGTTAGGCCTTCCTGGTCTGGGAGGACCTCCTCCCACTACTCTCCTGCTTTTAGATGCGGCTATAAGCCAGCTCAATTTACTCTTCATTTCTGCTGATATAAAGACCATCTCAGTAGCTTAAGATAAGTATATCAAAGAATAAAGTAAGGATCCACACTGTGCGCTGCCGGTCAATGACACAGTAACAGTGTTTTTTTCTTTACAAAAATAAAAATGTAAGTGCAATAAACATTCAGTGATACAATATAAACCACATAGAAAGTGCTTGCACCATATTAGATGTCATAATCAGTATCATATACCACATCTTAAACCACTCCATACCAGAACATTTATCAATTGAGCCAGTGCTATAGAGACAAACCTGAGGACATATTGTGAATGTGCACCTGCTCCCCTGCCATGCACCACATGCGCAAAGATCCTGGTATTGCTTGACCAAAATAATTATATTTAGGTATTTACTTCATTTTGTAGGTTTATATTTCGACTTGATACAAGTCTGGTCGATGATTATCCTTTGCCGTGGTCTCAGTAGTTTTTATATTTTCTAACTGAGTCACAGTTGATCACATAGCCAAACGGACGATGAGTTGCGGTCCGTGCTGCTGTATAAGAATGGAGACCGCACAGGATCTTCAAAAAATGGTGCTGTTTATTTCTTCAAAGTGTTTCGGAGCCAGCCGTGCGCCTTCATCAGAAAATAGTAGTGAATATCGTGGTCATAGCGCCATTTATGATAACAGATAAGACCCTAGTTGCGCTTATATTTCCTTTATACAGATTGGCTACAATTGATCACATGTCCTGGTGACTCTTGTATCTCTCTTCCCTCTATGCATCAATTCTCTTGTTTCAGATCCTGCATGGATCTGTTAGGGCCTACTTTTTTAAATCTGTCAATTAAATGGCGATATTGGTTCACACAATTTGCACTGTACATTTCTTATGTGTGAATTGTCAACTCACTTACACTTCTATGCAGTGTTCTGCACTTCTATGGGCACTGGCTTCACCTTCTTTCTGTGCAGGGAGTGCCCAATGATGCAGGAGGAAGTTGAAGCCAGTACTCATAGAAGGGCAGAACACTGCGTAGAAGTGTCAATCTACGCACGCTAGCATTTCCACGGATAGAGTTTAACGTGACACTTGGAGTGAGGATATAAATTTACATACAGAGATTTAAGAAGATGGACATATTGCTCACATTCCCCCTCTGTGTTATTGTTATAATGTGTAAAATGAAATCTGATATGCACTAATTATATTAAAATGTATTTTGCTTGACCATAGGGTAAAATGGAGTTAATGCTTGAGACTAGCCCAGAGTAGAAGGGGCTAGAGTATGGGAACATTGATGGTTTCCTGTAAGGAGATCAGATAGGGCCCAAAGTGCAGTAGTGACAGACCTAAGGTCTGACTACAGAGCAGAGCTGAATTACATGAATGTCCCTAGACTAAGCAGGGTATAACAAGATCCTAAGGAAAAAAGCAAGAGAGTTGACCAAGATACAGTATGTACAACTCTAGAGAGTTCACCAAGATACAGAATGAATGATTTGGATGCCTGTTCTGGCAGATAGAAAACAAGCGGTGTCAAAGGTTTGGAGCGCTAAAGAAACCATGGGTTGGTGATTATATTACCAATAATTTATTGCACGAACAGCAGGGGTCCAGTATGCCACAACGCGTTTCGACGCACCAATGCGTCTTTCTCAAGTGGATCCACTTGAGAAAGACACATATGTGCGTCGAAACGCGTTGTGGCATGCTGGACCCCTGCTGTTCGTGCAATAAATTATTGGTAATATAATCACCAACCCGTGGTTTCTTTAGCACTCCAAACCTCTGACACCGCTTGTTTTCTATCTGCCAATCTCTTTCTCCCTTGTTGGGAGTGCGGTGTGTGAGCTGCTCTAAGATCCACAGGACCTGGCAGTACATCATAAAGACCCACCTTTGAATGATCAACTGATACACAGTGTGGAGCTGGGACGGAAGCCAGTGCATCGAGTCTGCCTCTTCGAGTGGAGGAGTGAAGGAGCCCACCTCCATCTCCGGAGGAACTAAGGAGCCGACCACCAGGCCCGGAGGAGGGAATATTGGCCCCTGTCACTACAGTGACCCACATTAAGCCATCAGTCTGGTTGTGCGAGGTGTTGCACAACCAGTAAAGGTTAGTGCACACATAGTAAAACCGTGTATTAAGTTCCTCCAGTTGCAGTGTGGCGCAATATCTGTTTTTTCTTTGGATACCTGTTCTGGAACAGGATGCCTGGGTCAGGACAGTACAGAATCGTGAGACAAAGTAAAGTAACCCGAGTGAGAGTTCCTTAATAGTGATGAGCGAGTATGCTCTGCACTGCTCGGTACTCGCACGAGTATCACTGTACTCAGGCTACTCGGCGAGCACCGAGTAATCTCGCGATACTCGTGCTGTGCTCGTGGTCCTCATCCCTGCATGTTGGCGCTCTTTAGAGAGCCAGCCCACATGGAGGGATTGGCTGGCAGACCACTGCAATGCCACAGCCCTGTTAGTTGTGGCATTGCAGTGATTGGCCGGCCTGCACAGCGTGACCGAGCTTTTATAAGACCCGGCCGCGCTGTGCTCTGCACACAGCCATCCAGACAGTGAGTGTAGGGAGAGTGTCTGCTGCTTAGGGACAGATTTGCGGCCCTCATAGGTAGATCCGGAGCAGGGCTGCAAACTGCTGCTGACCACAACAGTCCTTCTCAGGACTAGTCTAGGAGGATATAGGCATGGTGATCCAGATCGGAATCCAAGCTTTTCTGTGACCATAACAGTCACCAGACTGTTGTACTTACTACCTTGATACAGGTTAGGGACTAAAATCCTTTTCTCCTGCGACTATAACAGTCACCAGACTGTTGTACTTACTACCTTGATACAGGTTAGGGACTAAAATCCTTCTCTCCTGTGACCATAACAGTCACCAGACTGTTGTACTTACTACCTTGATACAGGTTAGGGACTAAAATCCTTCTCTCCTGTGACCATAACAGTCACCAGACTGTTGTACTTACTACCTTGATACAGGTTAGGGACTAAAATCCTTCTCTCCTGTGACCATAACAGTCACCAGACTGTTGTACTTACTACCTTGATACAGGTTAGGGACTAAAATCCTTCTCTCCTGTGACCATAACAGTCACCAGACTGTTGTACTTACTACCTTGATACAGGTTAGGGACTAAAATCCTACTCTCCTGTGACCTGAACAGTCACCAGACTGTTGTACTTACTACCTTGATACAGGTTAGGGACTAAAATCCTTCTCTCCTGTGACCATAACAGTCACCAGACTGTTGTACTTACTACATTGATACAGGTTAGGGACTAAAATCCTTCTCTCCTGTGACCATAACAGTCACCAGACTGTTGTACTTACTACCTTGATGCAGGTTAGGGACTAAAATCCTATTCTCCTGTGATCATAACAGTCACCAGACTGTTGTACTTACTACCTTGATACAGGTTAGGGACTAAAATCCTACTCTCCTGTGATCATAACAGTCACCAGACTGTTGTACTTACTACCTTGATACAGGTTAGGGACTGAAATCCTACTCTCCTGTGACCTGAACAGTCACCAGACTGTTGTACTTACTACCTTGATACAGGTTAGGGACTAAAATCCTACTCTCTTGTGATCATAACAGTCACCAGACTGTTGTACTTACTACCTTGATACAGATTAGGGACTAAAATCCTACTCTCCTGTGACCTGAACAGTCACCAGACTGTTGTCGCTGTATAAAGGTTCAAAATGCGCAAGGGCGTTGGCAAGGAACAAGGAAGTGGACGTGATGGTGGTGCAGGCAGAGGCCGAGGTCATGTGCAAGCACTAATTTCGCAACAACAAAGGGGCACATCTACTCACTCCCACATCCTGTCCCAAATTCTTGGGGCCCGCAGCAGTACACCGCTCTTGAACCAAGACCAGTGTCAACAGGTTCTTACTTGGATAGCGGATAATGCTTCAAGTCAGATGGGCACCTCCACAAACACCCTGTCTTCCACACGGTCAAGTGTCAGTAGCCGTGATACTGCACCGCACATTTCCCAACCTGATCCTCCTTCCTACCACCAGGCCAAGTACACGTCCACGGACATTACTGATCCCACACTAGGACACTCGGAAGAGCTGTTCACGTATCCATTCGCAGAATCTGGCCTCTCGCCAGCTCCTGTTGTAGTGGGTGATGAGGAGATGGTATGTACAGATGCCCAAATATTTGAGCAGCCACGTTCTCACGAACGGAACGTTGGCAACGTGTCTCAACAAGGGGTGGACGATGATGAGACACAATTGCCAGGAAGTCAGGAGGAGGATCAGGGTGCGGAAGAGGAAGACGACGTGGTGGATGATCCAGTAGCTGACCCAACATGGCAGGACGATATGCAGAGCGAGGCCAGCAGTGCATAGGGGGAGGGAGGCGTAGCATCCCAACAGGCAGTACGAAGCAGGGTCGTGTCCGCAGGCAGAAAGCAGGCAACCATTCCCCGGAACAACAACACGACTCAAGGTGCCTGTGCAAATGTTAGGTCTTCCCGAGTCTGGGAGTTTTTTTAAGTTGGCTCCAGATGACTCTAAAAAGGCCATTTGCAACACCTGCCATGCCAGTATCAGCAGTGGTACGAAAACTAGCAGCCTGACCACCACCAGCATGATCAGGCACATGTCAGCCAAGCACCCGACTTTGCGGGAAGTACAACAGAGTCGAGGAGCGGTGCTTGCTGATGTCACTGCTACGTCTTCGCGTGTTGTGCGTGTGAGCCAATCCCCTGTCCATGCTGGCCGCAAACAAGCCTCCGGCCCTGCACCTGAAGTTGCCCACGCACAAATAACACCACCATCAAGCACGTCCTTGTCCCAGCGCAGCGTTCAATAATCCATTGAGCAAACATTTGAACGCAGGCGCAAATACGCTGCCAACGCCCCACATGCCACAGTCCTGAATTCTCACATTTCACTACTCATAGCGCTAGAAAAGTTGCCTTTCCGGCTGGTGGAGACGGAAGCATTTCGCGACCTGATGGTGGCTGCTGTCCCACGTTACTCATTCCCCAGTCGCCACTATTTCTCCAGATGTGCCGTCCCCGCATTGAATAACCACGTGTCCAACAGCATCACACGTGCCCTGAACAACGCTGTTTCAGCCAAAGTCCACCTAACCACAGACACGTGGACAAGTGCTTGTGGGCAAGGCCGCTACATCTCCTTGACGGCACACTGGGTTAATATTGTGGAGGCTGGGACCCAGTCTGAGCGAGGGACGGAACACGTCCTTCCCACACCAAGGATAGCAGGCCCTACCTCTGTCAGGGTTTCACCGACACTCTACAGCTCCGGAATGTCATGCTCCTCAGCCTCCTCCTCCTCCTGCGCATCCTCATCCACTGTACCCTCCACACCAGTCCCAAGCTCGAAGCACTGCAGCACTGCCTCTGCAAAGCGGCAACAGGCTGTGCTGAAGCTAATATGCATAGGTGACAAACCCCACAATGCAGAAGAGGTGTGGACAGCTCTGAAACAGCAGGCAGATCACTGGCTCACACCTCTGAACCTAAAGCCAGGAAAGGTCGTGTGTGACAATGGCCGGAACCTGGTGGCAGCTTTGAGGCGAGGCCAGCTGACGCATGTTCCATGCGTGGCCCATGTGCTCAACCTGGTGGTTCAGAGGTTTCTAAAGTCATACCCAGAGCTGTCTGAACTGCTGGTAAAAGTTCGCCGTCTGTCTGCACATTTTCGTAAGTCACCTGCTGCTTCAGCCGGCCTTGACGGCTTTCAGTGCCGTTTGCGTCTTCCGGCCCACAGACTGGTGTGTGATGTCCCCACGCGTTGGAATTCAACTCTGCACATGTTGGTCAGGATATGTGAGCAGAAGAGGGCAGTTGTTGACTACCTGCATCACCTAAGCCGTCGGGAAATGGGTCAAACTCCACACATAACACCTGAGGAGTGGAGATGGATGTCCGACCTATGTAACATAGTAACATAGTAACATAGTTTTTAAGGTTGAAGGAAGACTTTAAGTCCATCTAGTTCAACCCGTAGCCTAACATGTTGATCCAGAGGAAGGCAAAACTTTGAGGACTCCACCAAGATGGTGAGCGGTGATGACGCCATTATTAGTGTCACCATACCACTACTCTGCCTTCTAAAACGGTCTCTGCTGAAAAACAAAGAGGATGCATTGCAGGCCGAGCGCAATGACTTGGAGCAAGAAACAGTAGTGGGTGTGGGTGAAAACACACAGCCCAGCCTCATCTCATCACAACGTGCAGTGGAGGACTATGACGAGGAGGAGGAGGAGGATGAAGACATGGAGCAACTCTCTGGCCAAATTGAGGATATGACATGCACACCAGTCATACTCTCGATTGAGCGTGGCTGGCCAGAGGACAGGGGAGATGAGGAGGAGGAGGAGGAGGAGGACAGCATGTTCAGTCATCGTGTTGGTCTGGATACTGAAGTGATGGCTGTTAAGAGTCTGGTGCACATGGCTGACTTTATGGTAAGCTGCCTGGCTCGTGACCCTCGCGTTCAGAACATCTTGGCCGACAATCAGTACTGATTGGCAACACTGTTAGACCCACGCTACAAGGAGAACTTTATGTCTCTCATTCCTGAGGCGGAGATGTCAGCCAAAATGCAGCAGTTCCAGAAGGCCATAGTCACGGAAGTAGGCAAATCATTCCCCTCACAAAACGCTAGCGGCATAGGTCAGGAATCAGTGGACAACCAAGGCGTACGGCCGAGAGGGGCACAAGTCCAATCCGCCAGAGGTAGGGGAACAGTCTTTACGATGTGGGACAGTTTTCTCAGCCCCTCACGTACCACAGCCCCTGAGGTGCGGGGTAGTGTCACAAGAAATGCTAAGTTTGGCCAGATGCTGAAGGAGTACCTTGCAGATCGAACAACTGTACTGCGAGATTCCTCTGTGCCTTACAATTATTGGGTCTCCAAGCTGGACACGTGGCATGAATGGGCTCTCTACGCCTTGGAAGTCCTGGCCTGCCCTGCCGCTAGCGTTTTGTCAGAGGGTGTTTTCAGTGCCGCAGGTGGAATCATTACTGATAAACGCACTTGCCTGTCAACTGAAAATGCTGATAGGCTGACTCTGATCAAGATGAACAAGGGTTGGATTGGGCCAGACTTCACCACACCACCAACAAATGACAAATGAATTTAAATTTTGTTATGGGAATTTGCCATTTACCTCCACTCACCCATGGGTACACACTTCTGCACTTTGGCTAATCGCTGGACTGCTCCTCCTTCTCCTCATGTGCCACCATGATGACCGTTACAATAGTTAGGCTGTTGTTTCAGGTATACCCGCAGTGGTAAATTTTTTCGCCCATTCTTTTAGAATGGGCACTACGACAGGAGACCCGCTCCTTTTCAATGGGAAAAATGTTTTGAGGCCCTCATGCACGTCTCTATCCAGGGACAATGTGGAGCCTCCCAATTTTTGGCTGCCCTGCCAAAGGGCTATACTACAATACACCCACTTGAGGTTTACAGGCCCTACTGCATGTCTGTATGCATGGGTCATTGTTGAACCTCCCAATTTTTGGCTGCCCTGCCAAAGGGCTATACTACAATACACCCACTTTAGGTTTACAGGCCCTCCTGCACGTCTCTATCCAGGGACAATGTGGAGCCTCCCAATTTTTGGCTGCCCTGCCAAAGGGCTATACTACAATACACCCACTTGAGGTTTACAGGCCCTAATGCATGTCTGTATGCATGGGTCATTGTTGAACCTCCCAATTTTTGGCTGCCCTGCCAAAGGGCTATACTACAATACACCCACTTCAGGTTTACAGGCCCTCCTGCACGTCTCTATCCAGGGACAATGTGGAGCCTCCCAATTTTTGGCTGCCCTGCCAAAGGGCTATACGACAATACACCCACTTCCTTACAATGGGCGCTTCAGATTTACAGGCCCTCATGCACGTCTCTATCCAGGGGCATTGGTGAACCTCCCAATTTTAGACTGCCCTGGCAAAGGAAAATACTAGAATAGACCCAGTTCCTCAAAATGGGCACAATATGTCAAGACAGGGCTTCATGTACGTCTCTTCTCAGGGACATCGGAGTGCCGCTCAATGTTTTCACGTAAAATCTTTCATGTAATCACAAAAAGTAACATACACCAGCTGTATCTCACTATTGGGTATGTGCCCTTAACATTTCCACCCTGAATATTCATTTTGGTGTCATTTTGGAAGGTTTTCTGGTGACTCCGTAAAATTGGCGTGAAACTAGGACAAGATTGTTCACAGCTGTGACTTTTGAGTGAGAAATGCTTCCAAGGTTCTCCCCCATGGTGTTGCCATGTCATTTGAGCACTCTTCTGAGACTTGTGACATTTTTAGGGTTTCTACATGCTGCCGGCAGTCATTTCATAAAAATACTCGGGTCTCCCATAGGATAACATTGGGCTCGGTACTCGGGCCGAGTACACGAGTATCTCGGGATGCTCGGCCCGAGCTTCGAGCACCCGAGCATTTTAGTACTCGCTCATCACTATTCCTTAAGTGTCAGCAAGCTAGAGAGTAAATTCGGCCATACTGGCAAACCAGTTCCTTTAAGAAGAAAGATAGGACATAGAACCATGGGTGGAGAACATGAATTTTATTAACTGCACTGTTGCAATAAGCTTGGTGGTGGTGAAGGAAGCGAGGCTAGTGGATGCAGGAACAAGTGAAGTTCAAATACTAAATAGATGTAATATATTTTACCTGAAGAAGACTCAGTGAAGTTAAAAAACATTGTACATTTTTCTGAATAAAAATTGATATTGAAATATATTATCACTTCTTGCCCATCGCGAGCGCAAACTGCCCGGACAGAATCCTTGCATACAGCTTCCTATGAAAGCACCTCTTTTGCCTTCAAAAGTTCCCAGGGACTTGCTGCAGACTGGGAGAGGAAGGAAGCAACACCCTGATCAACAAAGTGGATCTACAATCAAGATTACAAAACATCTAATATGTAAGTGCAGCCGCATTCCTTATAAATCTGAACTGGATCCTATTGCTACACTTAGATTCTGCGCTTTCTCTTTCTCACTGTACCCCCATCTTTTTTACCAATACTAAATAGACTATGTGTAGAGATTCTTTGTGTTAAAGAACAAACTTATAAGAAGTTATGTTATGTAGATAGAGGATCTACTGTACACAGTTGTCATCAAATAGCTGTTTAATAAAATATCGTTTATAAAAAAAACTGGTGGTCTTCTTTGCTGAAGAGATCAACATGTAGTCCTTGCTAACTGAAGCCATTGGCATCATGCGGCCTGCAAGGTCGTAATGCTCCCGTAGTGCAAGTCGACACACCCAGCCAGGACCCTTACCTTCATGTTATGTGCCGGCTGGACATGAGACGACTACCTTGTCCATGGCTACCGCTCCTTGCCACATTAAAGAGGCATTGCTAAGCATTAAAGGGAACCCACCAGCAGGATTTAGGGCTATAAAGTGAAGCTAGTGCCTTACAGGCACTGTTATACTGAGTGCAATCTGTGACAATCATGTGGGATTAGTGGATGAGGGCAGGTATATCTCGCCCAGGTATCTGTCTTATGTGACCTAGCCTGGTCAGTACCACCTGGCTACTAATGTATTAATGGGAGGCAGTGGGCGGATGTAAGAGGAAGATAGGAGGTCGGGTGTGGGTCTCAGCCTGGGAACACAGAAAGTCTGTCTGTGTGTGAGACACATGTGAGTGCAAGCATTGCTCAGTGTGTATGTGGTTTGGCTGGAAGGGAGAAGACCTTCAGTCTGTAGTTAGGATATCATCCTATATAGTTAGAGCCGGACAGGCAAGGATTTATTTTGTTGCTGTTTTTTTTTTGCTATCTGTTGTTGCTTTCACCTGAATAAATCTGACCCAGTGTCAGTTGCACCCAGATCTTTGCTGTCCGCCTAAGTTGAATGCAGAAACTACGTTCCCTTTGATCCCAGCAAAGGTGATCCCCGAGGGTGTTATCAGAAATCATACCTCTACTTCAATGATTACATGTATGATTGCAGAGAAAGTGTTATGGAGTTGGGTTTCTTTTTATCACTCCACTGTTGACTCTAAGCCAAACCCTTCCACATCCCTCCCTTCTTGTCAGTATATACCAGGCAGTGGCACAGGATGTCTGACATTCTGTATGGTCATAGTGCAATAGCAGACGTCCTATGTGACCATATCACTCCCTCCCTCCTGCTTTCATCTCCAGTGTCTCACTGCTTGTCACTGCTTCTCCTTGCCCAGGTCATAGGAGATGTCCCCACCCCCTCCAGTCTGTGCACATCCCTCCTCCCCTCTCACAGACAGCAGGAAGGTGCAGGAGAGGATACGGGACAGATCGCCGCTATTGTCATCACAGATGACAGGTGACAATAGTGGCAATCTATCCCGGTCTCCTCTACTGCATCTTCCTGCTGTGTGTGAGAGGAGAGAAGATTGGGGATGTGCACAGACTGGAGGGGACAGAGTATTCTTCTGTGACCAGAGCGAGGAGACGCAGTGACAAGCAGTGAGAAGCTGGATATGAAAGCGGGAGGGAGGGAGCGATGAACACATAGGATGGCTGACATTGCACTATGACCATGCACAATGTCAACATCCGGTGACACTGCCTGGTATATACTGACAGGGAGGTAGTGAGAGGGGAGAAAGAGAGGGAGGGGGAGAGTTTGGCTTAGAGTCAACAGGGGAGTAATACAAATAAACCCAACCCCACATTGTGACGCTGTGCTGCACACATGCTAATTTGCTGCACTGTTTTCCCGATGCTTGATAACACATTTCTCTGCAATCATACATGTACGGTATGATTGCACTCAGTGTCCTAGTGCCTGTAAGGCACTGGCTTCACTTTATTGCCCTAAATCCTGCTGATTACTTCCCTTTAAAATAAGCTGTGGAGGCAGATTCTCAGGAAGATCTGTGCCACCCATGTGCCAGCTCATTTACATATTAAGAAAAACATGGACTTCTCTACAAACAGATGCCAGATCACAGATATCAAGGTAACAATTTATTGCACTTTCTATGATCTGCATACTCATATAAACCTGGAGGTCTCCCGATACCTACCCTCACGCAACCTCTGCTCCTCCCAAGAACTCCTCCTCTGCTTCCCCCTCATCACCTCTTCGCACACCCGCGTCCAGGACTTCTCCCAGGCATCTGCCTAACTCTGGAACTCCCTGCCCCAACACGTCAGACACTCTCCGACCCTGAGAAGCTTCAAGTGTCACCTGAAGACTCACCTATTCCGTCAAGCCTACAACCTGCCATGAGACCAAGGCAACCCCCCCATACCTGACATTCCCCCATCCTACTGTATCCCCACCCGCCCCTCGTTGACTGTGAGCCCTCATGGACAGGGTTCCTGCCCCTCCTGTACCTGTACGTTCCGATCGCCTAGATTTAGTGTACTTGTGCTTGTCTCCCTTATCCTCATGTAAAGTGCCATGGAACCTAATGGTGCTATATGAATAAATAATAATAATAATAATAATAATAATCAGTTTAGGAGGGTTGATCCTAGTGATAGATTCCCTTTAAGGATCAGAATTTTTCTTGGCTGTACCCATTCGGTGGCATTTTGCAAAACTCAAGATACAGATTGGCAAACATGATTATTATTAGTTCAAGTCCATTTCGATAGGGGGAGATGTCTCTTTAAAGTACCACTTTAAGTAATCTGCAGTAACATTATATTAGTACTTCAAACATGAACGGCTTGGTGATTGCAAAATAACTTGAATTTATACATGCACTCTCTGATACAGATAGGGAGGATCAGAACTCTTGAACCTGAACTTGCTACTTGAACTTGCATTAATGTTCCCTTACTCCCCAGCTGTCAAGTCATCCAATCTATCTCTGTTCTCTCAGCTAATTTCAGCTCATTCCAGACATGTCTATGTCTAGCACACATTACAATTTCCTGTATATCATAACAATAGTAAATTCACAGGTTGGGTACAGTTACTTTATGAAAAAAGGGAAGAATATGGAAAACAGTCACCACCTGAATGGAGGACACAAACAACTATTGTATGATGTATAAAAGTGCAGGCCATTCAAGACATTGCTGGTCTCTAATATCTTATCCCTGGGACTGTGGAAATACAGTATCTACTTCAGTCTTAGTGTACAGAAAAGTAAGCACTAATGCTAATGTAATAGAAACCCTTATAATCTGCTTTACATTAGCCAAATATAAAGAGTAAGTTTGCTTTGAAACATACAAAAATCAGTAGTGTAGAAATTTTCTATACCATTTGTGCTGCATTATTTTCTATATTTGTAATAACACTATTGCACCTGGACTCTTCCAGCAGCAACAATGAAAGCAGAAATGGGGGTGATTATTTCCAATAGGTTTAATATATGTCTTCTAGTGCACCATTTCCTCTGATTCTCCGCAGTAGCTGCTTCATGCTGAGCTTCTCCTGGGATTACAATGCGCTCTCAGGATAGTGAGCTATCAATAATGAAGACATATTATGATGCTAGCTTTCCCATTATTGACTGGCTGGTAAAGGGTTTGCTGTGGAAGCACATACCACAGGAAATAAAGGCCACCATGGAATAAGTGCAGCAATGAACTGCTGATTTTCTTTGCATGAGAGCAACAATGAAATATGGCTGTAAAACTTTGGAAAAAACTAAATTGTTATTACCAGTCAGAAAAGGAGGAAAATGTTTGCTACTCACATATCACTACAGGTCAGAAGCCTGTAATTATAGAAGTCAATATGAAATGATATATTAAACAGTAATAAAGTAGACATTTGTGATTCTATAAACTGAGAATAAGAATCTCGGAAATTTCTAACTTCGTAAAAATGTTCCAAATATTTATCACTTTTAAGTCTTAAAACTCATTCATTAGATAACTGTTTCTCTTTTTTTAATTACGGTAAGACTTGGAATATGAATAGAATACCGTATATACTCGTGTATAAGCCAAGTTTTTCAGCCCAAAAATTGGGCTGAAAAGTCTCCCCCTCGGCTTATACATGGGTCAATACGGTAGGTAGGGGCTGTGTCCAGGGCTGGGGAGGCTGGAGGAGGCGGTGGGAGGTTGCTGAATGAGCGGCCCCGTCACGTGGGGCCGCTCATTACATATGCACTGCTTCCCCCTGTCAATCAGCGGCAGGGGGAAGCAGTGCATAACTAAATATATCCCCCCAAATGCTGGCACTTGCCCCCCTGCTTGTAAGGCCCCCCCCGGCTGCTATTATTACCATCCTCTGTCTTCTTCATCGGGCGCGCAGGTCTCTCCGTGCTCCCGTCCTCCGTAGCATCCAGGGTCATGTGACCGGCCGGTCGCATGACGTCATCGCTACGCGACGGCCGAGGCACCTGCGCGCGCGTTGAAGAAGACAGAGGATGGTAAGTTAAGCAGCCGGGGGGGGGGGGGGCTTACAAGCAGGGGGGCAAGTGCCAGCATTTGGGGGCTGCCTGTAAACACCTTTGGGGCTGGGGCTGCTGTATACACCTTTGGGGCTGGGGCTGCTGTATACACCTTTGGGGCTGGGGCTGCTGTATACACCTTTGGGGCTCGAGCTGCTGTATACACCTTTGGGGCTGGGGCTGCTGTATACACCTCTGGGGCTGCCTGTTTATAAAACCACTGGGGCTGCCTGTATATACCACCTCTGGGGCTGCCTGTATATACCACCTCTGGGGCTGCCTGTATACACCTTTGTGGCTGCCTGTATATACCACCACTGGGGCTACCTGTATATACCACCACTGGGGCTGCCTGTATATACCACCTCTGGGGCTGGGGCTGCTGTATACACCTCTGGGGCTGCCTGTATATAAAACCACTGGGGCTGCCTGTATATACCACCACTGGGGCTGCCTGTATACACCTTTGGGGCTGCCTGTATATACCACCACTGGGGCTGCTATATATACCACCACTGGGGCTGCCTGTATATACCACCACTGGGGCTGCCTGTATATACCACCACTGGGGCTGCCTGTATATACCACCTCTGGGGCTGCCTGTATATACCACCTCTGGGGCTGCCTGTATATACCACCTCTGGGGCTGCCTGTATATACCACCACTGGGGCTGCTGTATACACCTCTGGGGAGGCTGCTGTTTACACCACTGGGGAGGCTGCTGTAATACTGCTGGAGCCTGTATACACCACTGGGGAGGCTGCTGTATACTACCACTGGGTGGCCTGTATACCACTGGGGAGTCTGCTGTATACTACAAAGTATTCACTGATCTCAGGGAGACCAGTCCAAGAAAACACTGCGGGCAGCTGGCTAAAGCGCTCAAACACAGTGAATTCCTAGGCACATTGCCCCCTGGGAAATATGAATATGCAAATAGAGTCTGTGGAGCCTTGGTTAGGAGTCTCAAACACAGGACTAGCCATATATCCCTCCAGGGAAGGACCCAGCCAAGGGGTGGCTCCTTGCGGAGAACACCATAACCACCAAATGAAGTGGCCCTTTAAGTCAATATCCAACTCTTTTACAAGTTTACAGATATGACAAGGGAATACCAAGGCCAGGTATCCATCCACATACAGCTGTTTCGGGGTGTTGCCCCTCAACAGTGTGGAGTAGGATTCTGGCTAGGTGGGAGCAAGGCCTAGTAGACCAAGATTGCAAAGTATTCACTGATCTCAGGGAGACCAGTCCAAGAAAACACTGCGGGCAGCTGGCTAAAGCGCTCAAACACAGTGAATTCCTAGGCACATTGCCCCCTGGGAAATATGAATATGCAAATAGAGTCTGTGGAGCCTCGGTTAGGAGTCTCAAACACAGGACTAGCCATATATCCCTCCAGGGAAGGACCCAGCCAAGGGGTGGCTCCTTGCGGAGAACACCATAACCACCAAATGAAGTGGCCCTTTAAGTCAATATCCAACTCTTTTACAAGTTTACAGATATGACAAGGGAATACCAAGGCCAGGTATCCATCCACATACAGCTGTTTCGGGGTGTTGCCCCTCATCAGTGTGGAGTAGGATTCTGGCTAGGTGGGAGCAAGGCCTAGTAGACCAAGATTGCAAAGTATTCACTGATCTCAGGGAGACCAGTCCATCACAGTGAATTCCTGGGATCGTTTCTAATTCTCGCTTGTTGGTGTATAAAGTCTAAAAAAACAGAGAAGGGAGGTAATGGAACACTGTGTTTGTATTTGTATGTGGAACCATATGTGAGCCACTTCTCCTGTAAGTTGTAGGGCAATTTGTGGACTATAGGGTTCACACCTCTGGCTGTTGCCTTTGAGGAGACAGAAGTAATGGATCTTGTCCTGTGTGATCTGAGGGACATGGTGTCTTCGGGGAATGCTTGGCTGTGCAGAGATTGCTGTAGCTGTACAAAGTCTCTGTGTAGCTGGTTACTTGTATCCCACTAGCTGGATGGCTGCCATTTTACTGTTCTGTTCTCACTAAATGGGCCAAGGGCTCATGAATTTAAACAGATAGCTAAACCTTTATGCTGAGTCCAATGAGACGACTGTGGTGAAGTTTGTACTTTTATTGAACATTGCAGTATAATTTGTGTGAGGTTAAACTGAAATACAATGAGAATACAAACAATCAGTGCATGGTACCGCAGAATACTGCAGAATAACTGACCTACAGTAGAGTACAACTGGCTAAGCTAGGCTAACATTAGAGCGGAAAACAACTACAAAGCATGAATACATACCGCCAATGCAATCGCATGGGAACAGTAATGGACGTGTCTTCTTACACCCAGGGATGAAAGTAAAATGGAGAGTGAGCTACCAGAATGCATTGCAAGGGGAGGAGAACCAGACATAGAAAATAGAAAAATAAAGTGTGTAAACATGACATTGACGGCTAGAGGGAACCATTACAAGTTGATGAAGGTTATTAACTTACTAAAGATGCAGAGCTAAAGCTCTACAGCTATACAACGAAATAATAAACATTATGCAAAAAACAAACATTCAGAAATGAATTGGATGTCAGAGACAGAACATAGTAGTTTAATCTCAATATTAATTACATTTACTCTTTCTAATATACCAAAAATTCTTTAAATAGTTAAATTAATAGCTAATCAGTCACAAAATGCTTAATCACCGGAAAAGCTACCGTAATTATTTTAGAGATCACAAATAACTCTAGTAGAATACCGATATCTGGATAGTTTATCAAAGGATGAGTAAACTTTGAGGAAATTACAAAACCATGAAAACAAAGGAACTCTCGAAAAACACAAGGTTATTAATAACTAGAAATTAGCCTGATGTTATTGCATTGGGAGTGCGGTGAAATGAACATGTGTGTATACTTAGTGGTGCTGACAGGAACAGTGGACATGTGTCACACCGTTAGCGCTTTCCAACATATCTGTTCTACGTGGCCCGTGGGTCGCCATTGATCTCCTGGCGCAGGCGCCGCTAATGTCCCAGCGGAGTTGGTGTGGAAGATTTAAACACAGCTGATCAGATCAGCTGTGTTTAAATATCCCATGCCGACACCGCCAGGAGATCGGCAATACAGCTAGCAGCTGATTGGTCGCCAGCCTTGCGGCAGGTGACCAGTCACATCAGCTGCTATTGGTATTGAAATTTGGCGCCAATACCGCTAGCAGCTGATTGGTCGCCAGCCCGGCGGCGGGTGACCAATCACATCAGCTGAGCGGTAATGAATCTACCACCAATACAGCTAGCAGCTGTTTGGTCGGCGCCCGCCGCTGATCTCCCGACGGTGTCGGTGCCAGAGATTTAAACATAGCTGATCTGATCAGCTGTGTTTAAATCTCCCATGCCGACACTGCCTGGAGATTGGCAATACCGGTTAGCAACTGATTGGTCGCCAGCCCGGCAGTGGGTGACCAATCACATCAGCTGAGCGGTATTGAAATCTCCTGTCAATACTGCTAGCAGCTGATTGGTCAGCGCCCACCGCTGATCTCCCGGCGTCACGGCTGATTTCACGGTGGTGTCAGCATGGAAGATTTAAACAGAGCTGATCAGATCAGCTGTGTTTTAACCCCCCACGCTGACACAGTCGGGAGATCATCAATACCTGTAGCAGCTGATTGTTTGCCAGCCCGTCAGCGGGCGACCAATCACATTAGCTGCTAGCGGTATTAAAATATGGCGCCAATACCGCTAGCAGCTGATTGGTCGGCGCTCGTCACTGAAATCCCGGTGGTGGCCGCCGCTCATCTCCCAGCGTCGGGTGCTGCTCATTTCCCAATGTTGTTGTCGCGGAAGATTTAAACACAGCCGATCAGATCAGCTGTGTTTAAATCTCCCCCGCCGACACCGTTGGGAGATCGCCAATACCTCTAGCAGATGATTTTTCGTCAGCCAGGCGGCGACAAACAATCACATCAGCTGCTAGTGGTATGGAAATCTGGCACCAATACCACTAGCAGTTGATTGTTCGCCAGCCTGGCAGTGGGCGACCAATCACATCAGCTGGTAGCGGTATTGAAATATGGCACCAATACCGCTAGCAGCTGACTGGTTGGCGCACGCCGCTGAAATCCTGGCGGTGGCCCCAGACATCCCCCAGCGGCATCGCCGCTGATCTCCCAGCAGATTAGCAGTGACGTGTATGTCACTGCGGAGGCGCAGTTTGTGGCCTTGCGGCCATGAACTGCGCCTGCGCAGCTGACAGTGCCAGTGCTGCAGAGAATTGTGGGATAGGGTTACACTGGCAGTTATTTATGTAAATTATCAGCTATGAGAAATATGATTTTTTCCAAGAATTTCGCTTGAGAAATGAGAACAAATGAAACTAGTACAGTAAAGCTGCAGATCAGAGGAAAACTACAAATATTAAGAGGATTTAGCAATATAAAAGAAGGACGTGGACATAATTGCTCTCTTATACTGATTAAACTGATACCTTATGTGAAGGAATCTGATCTCTTGATCTTGTTTAGTTAGCCTCTCAAATTTTTATTCGTGACAATCTGGAATCCAACTGCATAGATTATATAATATTAAGCAAGAAACAGGAAAGGGAAATACTTTGGCACAACCAATAGGGGTAATATAATCTTGGATTTTTACTTCATATTGTTAAAATAATAACATCAAGGTAAGAGAACTAATGCAGGTTCTTGCTTTAGTACTCTGACTATTAAGTTACCTTTTTAACAATATGAAATAAAACTTCAAGATAATATTACCCCTATTGGTTGTGCCAAAGTCTTTCACTTTCCTGTTTCTTGCTAGCCGAATGCTAAGGCACCAGTGGAATCGAGCCCTCCAAAGGATATATATACCTAATTTCTGAAACGGATTTGTGGGTTTATATGGAACAAACATGGTGAGCTGTGTTTACTTATTATATAACATTTTGGTCTACAATTAACCTTCATCAGATATGTTGTTACATAAAATAGTACAAAATATAATATCAGAGGTAGACATAGTCATATAAAAATATATAGCAATAAGATGTTTGTATGTACTTGTACAGACAGATGCCATAATTTAAAAATGAACATAGATATGCAAATAAACATACAATAGATATACCAATACACGTCACTTTATCCTGTCCTCCCTAAACAATCATGTGATTCCGCCTTCCGCCACATGGTTCATATTGCCTCAACATATCCCGTCCTCCCTTTACTGTCTCATGAAGCTGATTGTGCCATCGGGACTCTGCCACTGGCATTACATGTCCTTCCACCTCATTATGGGGATTAGCTTCCCAGGTCACTCACCTCTACATAGTCCTGGGTTTTTGGCATCCAGGTCAGTTCCTCCATTATGATTAGTCACCATACCTAGTGCTCCTGACCAATTCGTTTACCAAAGATAATGCAATAGTGTGGCATGCTGGCTCAGTGGTTAGCACTGTTGCTTTGCAGTGCTGGGGTCTTGGGTTCAAATCCCACCAATGAAAAAATCTGCAAGAAGTTTGTATGTTTTCCCTGTATTTGTATAGGTTTCCTCCTACATGCCAGATACATACTGATAGGGTGTTTAGATTGTGAGCCCTAGTAAGGAACAATTATGTTGATTTATATAAAGTGCTGTGGAATTAATGGCACTTTATAGATTAATAAATGTTATTATTAATTTGGTGAGTACCCTGACCCTTTGCTTATGGCAGGGGTCCCCAACTCCAGGCCTCGAGGGCCGCCAACAGTGCATGTTTTCAGGATCTCCTTAGTATTGCACAGGAGTTGGAATCATTACCTGTGCATTTGATCACATTAACACCTGTGCAATACTAAGGAAATCCTGAAATCCTGCACTGTTGGCGGCCCTTGAGGCCTGGAGTTGGGGACCTCTGGCTTATGGCTTTGTCCCATGACCTTCTCACTCCCACCCTGTCTCTTTTGCAACAGGAACAATTTTTTTGTACCAGACTGTGAGTACACGTACTAATACCTCTGCCTTCTACCACAAGCTAGCATTTAGCCATGTTCTATGCTTCCTATGCTTTATACTTTATACTCTATCCTTTCTCTATTTCTATTTCTTTGACATTACTTAATTCTCATGTATATGATGTTTTATCTAGCAGTCTTCACCATAGCATATGTTTACTTTTACAGCATTCAGACGTCCATGCTCACCATCCCATCCACTTCCCTTGTCTCTATTTCATTAGTTTGTGTAATATTGTATGTTTATTGGTATATCTATTGTATGTTTATTGGTAGTAGAACATCTCAATGAATTAGTATATCATAAAAAATCAATATAATATTGCCACATTTCAGGATGTTTCTGGGAGCCCTGAAACTCATTGAATAATAAATCAATATTTTATAGTCACTCTTTGATGTCTCGTGGAATGCGGCAACGCGGTTTTAATCCTTCATCCTCCCTACTTTAATACTCTGAAATAATTAACTTTCGGTTTTCATTGGCTGTAAACTATAATCATCAACATTAACATAAATAAATCCTTGAAATAGATCACTCTGTTTATAATGATTCTATATAATGTATGCAATTCACTTTTTGTATTGAATTACTGAAATAAATATTGTAGATGATATTATAATTCCAAAAGATGCACCAGTATATCTATGTTCAAAAACAATTTATAGAAAAGGACTTACGGTAGTTTAGAAAAAACTCACAGAAAACAGCCATTATGTCAGATACTAAATTACTAAATGCACTGGCAGGATACAACTGGCCCCAATGATGAAGGCAGGGGCAACACAGGTGCATAATACCCATGTGACAACCAGTCTCAGGCTACCTTATCAAGGTACAAGTTCTCTGCATTGGGGCAGAACTGGGGATAGGGTTTTATTCTGTTCCTTCATCAGTCCCCTTACCTTCTGTGTTTATATGGCAGGTCACTCATTATTATTGCACTGAGACCTGCAGTATAGTAAGTGGTGAGATCACAGTTTCCATAGCAAGAGAGGTTACTATGGCAACAGTGACCTCATCGCTTACTATATGACAGCTCTGAGACCTGCGCTATAGTAAATCTGTAAAGTGCAGGCCTCCGCACTATCATATACTAAGTGGTGAAGTCACAGTTTACTATATGACAGTGCAGAGGCCCTAAACTTTACTGCTTTACTATAGTGCAAGTCTCAGCGCTGTCATATAGTAAGCGGTGAGGTCACCATTGCCATAGTAACTGCTGTTGCTATGGCAACAGTGACCTCACTGCTTACTATACTGCAGGTTTTAGTGCAGTCATTCAGTAATCAAAGACCACGGGGAGTGGATGTGTTTTTCCTCCTCATGATCTCTGATGTAGCGAAGCTGAGCCTATCCAGGAAGAGGATCGTGGAGTGGTATGAGGGTGGGTAAGGGGTAAAAAGATGGACTCACTAAGTGTCTCTGTGTTGTTTTTTTTAATAAAATAATTTTTCTCTGTGATGTGTCTTTTTTACTTTTTATTTGAGGTTCTTAATGACCAGGTCTAACTTGGCCTGACATTAAGAAGCTCATGGCTTGATACCAGCTGACACTACAAAACTCGTGTTAATCCCTTATTGCCCAACATGCCACCACCACCAGGGCTGCAGGAAGAGCCTGATAAAGCATCTGGAAATGGCGCTACAATGATTTTGTCATTTTCAGGGTCAGCTGTGGACTGCTGTTCTTTAGTGTGGGTGGGTCCTAAAACAATGAGCCCCTCACACCACTGAGAATACCAGCCCTCAGCTGTCTAGTTTTACTTTGGTTGGCAATTAAAAATAAGGTGGAGCCTACGCTCTTTTTTTTGCCAGACAAGGTAAAATTATGCAGTTGAGGGTGGCAGCTCACAGCTGTCCGCTTTTACTGGGCTAGATTTAAAAATACTGCAAAGCCGCAAACATATTTTTTAAATCAGTTATTTATTTAACACCCTATGACGGCAGTTTGGTTGCCATACACAAATGTGTATGGTAACCAAGCACGATCACCATCTAGATTGTGGAAATGAACTCTGACAGCAACAGCAAATCACAGAGGTTCTCACTGATTGTTAGCATCTGTGATTGGCTGTTTGCCGGTCAGTGCAGTGAATATGCAGGAAACCTAATGAGGCAGCAGCGGGAGTGTAGTAAGCCTGATCTACCTATTCTACCATCTATCTATCTTTACCAGGTTCTTTCACTCAGAGCAGACAGCTTTATGCAGAACAGTATGCAGACATAGTCTACATTATGTCTGCATACTGTTCCCATGTAGTTTGAGCATGTTTTCATCCATTTCTCCCTTTTTACAGCTTCCCCCAGACCATATCACTATTTGGTTAATGTGTCTTGTTTTTCTTTGGTTATACTGCACCTGCCAATCACAGTAATGTCATTATCAAAGATGGATATAGCATTACTATGACTTACAAGCAATCCCAGGTTGTTTATTAGCTGAAAGTCAGTCAGCAAACATGTTAGGCAACTCACTCGAATATCATGAGTAAAATCCAAAACACTCGCAGAGTACCAAGTATCACGAAAACTGTACTATCCGTGCGAGTAGTGAATAGTAACGAGTATACTCACTCATCACTAACTGTGACTTCAACAAAGGTCCCGTTAAGTAAGTTGGAGGTTATCAGTGTGGCGGCGGGAGGTGGGTGGGGGTCTGTGGGAAGCGTGAGACATGCAGTGGGAGGCGAACAGGAGTCTGTGGGAGGCATGTGGTGGGAGGTAGAAGTGGGAGGTGTGTAGTGGGAGGCAGGCAGCATGTGCAGCATTAGCTTTGGTTATTGGTACCACTGCCAGCGGGCGGCGTATTTGCCCATTACTTGGGTGTGCAAGTGCTGTATGGCTACCGCTTGCCAATCAGACGATAGGGGGACATGCTCGGAAGTCGATGACGAATGCCACTTTGCAATTCAGTAAGTAGATACAGCATAGGCCTTCATAGTCTCACTGCTCTTGGGTCAGTCAGGGTTTGTTTTAGACAAAGTGGAACACTAGGCAAAAGTTAAAAGTGGGGCCCCAACTGCTAACATACAGTCCCTGGCAAAAGTTATGTCGCTTATCCATGTTATGTAAATAAAAGCTTATAACCTGACATTAAATTCATCCATTCGTGTTATAAATGACTCTTTTGAAAGCTGAAACCCTCCCAAATGTGGTTTAGGTTAAGAAAATAAATTGGCATCAATGTTGAAACATTGATCATTTAACGAACACAGAATGGTCAGATTTTGGCAAGACAAAAGTTTTGTCGCCCGGTCATATAATGCACCGAATCCTAGTTTACATCCTCAACTGTGCTCCGTAAATGATCGGTTAAATAGTGGGTGTGTCTAAAAGAAACCCAGCACCCCAGACCTTCACTTGAACTGCAACTTGAGCTCTGACAACATGCCAAAAATCCACCCTGCTACCAAAGCCTTGATTATCAAAAGGCTGAAGACCAGATACACTGCAGAGGTGGCTGGCCCTTTTATGTGTCTCTGCGTCAAGTACAAAGAATTAAAAAAAGATTTGAAGAGACTGGAGTTGTTTTTGACAAGCCCAGGTCCAGCAGACCCCACAAGACAACTGCTTAGGAGGAACATTTTTTGGTTAGAAAATCCAAAGCCCCTCTTCCACTTCAGCAGAGCTCCAACAGGCCTAGTGACCTGAACAGTTTGTAGGATTCATTCTCTAAATGGCCTCATCATGGTCAAATCAGTGCTTAGAAGCCAGCAGTAAACAAAAGGCAAATAAAAAACTGTGTGGCATTTGCAAAGTCCCACGGCCTGCTAAACAGATGGACGCTGGAAAAGTGGCAGAAGGTGGATTTCTCTGATGAATCTTCAGTAGAATTACACCACAGCCGCCGCAAATACTGCAGAAGACCTACTGGAGCCCGTATGGATCCAAAATACACCTAGAAAACAGTTAAATTTGGTGGGGGAAAGATCATGGTCTGGGGTTACATTCAGTATGGGGGTGTACGAAACATTTGCAAGGTCAAAGGCAATATCAGTAGCCTAAAATATCAAGACATTAGCTACCTCTTACATTCCAAATCATAAAAGGGGTCAAATTCTGCAGCACAATGGTGCTCCATCTCATACATTCATCTCTACAACAAAGTTCCTCCAGGCAAAAAAGATCAAGGTGCTCAAGGACTGTCAAGCCCAATCACCAGACATGAACATCATTGAGCCTGTTTAGGGTAGGATGAAAGAGGAAGCTTGGAAGACAAAAGCAAAGAATCTAGATGAACTCTGGGAGGCATGTAAGACTGCATTCTTTGCTATTCCTGATGACTTCATTAATAAATTGTATGAATCATTGTTGAACCGCATGGATGCAGTCCTTCAAGCTCATGGAAGTCACACAAAATATTAAATATGACTAATAGCACCACAACTTCATTCACCAATGTTATGCAACATATATTTGTATTTTAAGTTAATTACAGTTAGGGCCAGAAATATTTGTACAGTGACACAATTTTCGCGAGTTGGGCTCTGCATGCCACCACATTGGATTTGAAATGAAACCTCTACAACAGAATTCAAGTGCAGATTGTAACGTTTAATTTGAAGGGTTGAACAAAAATATCTGATAGAAAATGTAGGAATTGTACACATTTCTTTACAAACACTCCACATTTTAGGAGGTCAAAAGTAATTGGACAAATAAACATAACCCAAACAAAATATTTTTATTTTCAATATTTTGTTGTGAATCCTTTGGAGGCAATCACTGCCTTAAGTCTGGAACCCATGGACATCACCAAACGCTGGGTTTCCTCCTTAATGCTTTGCCAGGCCTTTACAGCCGCAGCCTTCAGGTCTTGCTTGTTTGTGGGTCTTTCCGTCTTAAGTCTGGATTTCAGCAAGTGAAATGCATGCTCAATTGGGTTAAGATCTGGTGATTGACTTGGCCATTGCAGAATGTTCCACTTTTTTGCACTCATGAACTCCTGGGTAGCTTTGGCTGTATGCTTGGGGTCATTGTCCATCTGTACTATGAAGCGCCGTCCAATCAACTTTGCAGCATTTGGCTGAATCTGGGCTGAAAGTATATCCCGGTACACTTCAGAATTCATCCGGCTACTCTTGTCTGCTGTTATGTCATCAATAAACACAAGTGACCCAGTGCCATTGAAAGCCATGCATGCCCATGCCATCACGTTGCCTCCACCATGTTTTACAGAGGATGTGGTGTGCCTTGGATCATGTGCCGTTCCCTTTCTTCTCCAAACTTTATTCTTCCCATCATTCTGGTACAGGTTGATCTTTGTCTCATCTGTCCATAGAATACTTTTCCAGAACTGAGCTGGCTTCTTGAGGTGTTTTTTAGCAAATTTAACTCTGGGCTGTCTATTTTTGGAATTGATGAATGGTTTGCATCTAGATGTGAACCCTTTGTATTTACTGTCATGGAGTCTTCTCTTTACTGTTGACTTAGAGACAGATACACCTACTTCACTGAGAGTGTTCTGGACTTCAGTTGATGTTGTGAACGGGTTCTTCTTCACCAAATAAAGTATGCGGCGATTATCCACCACTGTTGTCATCCGTGGACGCCCAGGCCTTTTAGAGTTCCCAAGCTCATCAGTCAATTCCTTTTTTCTCAGAATGTACCCAACTGTTGATTTTGCTACTCCAAGCATGTCTGCTATCTCTCTGATGGATTTTTTCTTTTTTTTCAGCCTCAGGATGTTCTGCTTCACCTCAATTGAGAGTTCCTTTGACAGCATGTTGTCTGGTCACAGCAACAGCTTCCAAATGCAAAACCACACACACCTGGAATCCACGCCTGACCTTTTAACTACTTCATTGATTACAGGTTAACGAGGGAGACGCCTTCAGAGTTAATTGCAGCCCTTAGAGTCCATTGTCCAATTACTTTTGGTCCCTTGAAAAAGAGGAGGCTATGCATTACAGAGCTATGATTCCTAAACCCTTTCTCTGATTTGGATGTGGAAACTCTCATATTGCAGCTGGGAGTGTGCACTTTCAGCCCATATCTATTATATAATCACGAATGGGTTTTTTGCCCCTTTTGAGACCGCTCTCGCTGCGAGTCAGCGTGGTCATGTGGATACGAACGAAGCATTGGCCGCGCAGCGGCCATTGCGAGCAGCTCTAAGGCGACTCGCTATGCCCGCGCAGCGGGCATGGCGAGTCGCCTTAGCAGCGCGAAGCATTGGCCGCGAAGCGGCCATTGCGAGTCAGAGACTCGCTCTGCTAGAATCCCGATGCATTGTGCATCGGGCACCCATCTAGTCTATTATATAATCACGAATGGGTTTTTTTGCCCCTTTTGAGACCGCTCTCGCTGCGAGTCAGCGTGGTCATGTGGATACGAACGAAGCATTGGCCGCGCAGCGGCCATTGCGAGCAGCTCTAAGGCGACTCGCTATGCCCGTGCAGCGGGCATGGCGAGTCGCCTTAGCAGCGCGAAGCATTGGCCGCGAAGCGGCCATTGCGAGTCAGAGACTCGCTCTGCTAGAATCCCGATGCATTGTGCATCGGGCACCCATCTAGTTATATATATATAATTGTATTTCTGAACATGTTTTTGTAAACAGCTAAAATAACAAAACTTGTGTCACTGTCCAAATATTTCTGGCCCTAACTGTATTTGTTTGAAAATCACATTACTTTCTGTGGGCAACAAAACTTTTGTCTTGCCAAAATCTGACCATTCTGTGTACATTAAATGATCAATATTCAGCATTGATGCCAATTTATTTTCTTAACCTAAACCACATTTGGGAGGGTTTCAGCTTTCAAAAAAGTAATTTAAAAACCAATGGATTAATTTAATGTCAGGTTATTAGCTTTTATTTACATAACATGGATAAGCGACATAACTTTTGTCAGGGACTGTATTACACTATCACACAAAAACATTTAAGTTGTATTTACAGGAGCTGATTTAAGTGCGATTGACAATTGTAATGTCATCCACCGCTTGTGTTTAGGCTCCTCACACAGTCTGACAAAGTAAAATGGGATTAGAACAATCACTAATAGCTCATTCTGTTGCCATACAGAACATGTTCTTGAAAGTATTTCCCATGTTTACATCGGGCAATGTGCTGCCGAGAAAAATGGTCCTGATTCATTAAAACATGTGTTGTGTATGCCAGTCTTAAGGGGGTTTTACGGTCTAAAATTATAATTCTGCAGTCACTCAGTGTGACTG
This sequence comes from Allobates femoralis, assembly GCA_033576535.1. Taxonomy (NCBI): domain Eukaryota; kingdom Metazoa; phylum Chordata; class Amphibia; order Anura; family Aromobatidae; genus Allobates; species Allobates femoralis. Next base: position 134,405,788 of record JARQOC010000006.1, read on the forward strand.
CAGACCTATCAATCCTACCAGTGCACACATTGTGCGCTGCAAAAATTTGTTGTTCCTAAACCAGCAATGGACAACATTTATGCTGTATGCATGTTCCTGGCCTCTGTGGCCAGAAGCTCCAACTAGTGGGCGTAGCCTCACTTAGTACAAGTGTATGGAGCAAGGCCGCACCCACTAGATGGGTGGACAAGCCTGCGAGGCCATGCCCACTTGTCTTGTTGGTGCCAGGAACATGCATATGTGGCTCCTTGCTCACACAGGTCTCCACAGACTTCTCTAATGCACAGTTGGGTTTCCACAACATGCAACATCTTCCACCCCGGCACAGTAGGGGGAGCCCAACTTGCTGACTTTAGGCAAGATCCCCTATAAATACTGCTGCTGGGGGAGGAGTTAGTCAGAGTGTGCAGACGTTAGGAGAGCTGCGAAGACGTCCTGGTGGTCGGTGCCACGGTTAGGCCCGAACCAGTGATCCAGAGTGGCCCTTCTGACGTCCCGCAAGCCTAAGTGGGGACAGAAGGCAAGGAGCAGACAGCTTAAAGGGAGTGAGGAACTTGTGGGAGTTCGCCCTAAGACGTACCGGACATCGGGGATCCGCACCTGTGGGATACTCCAGGACCACAGAAAATCCCGTCACACCGTGGAGGCTTCAGCCACCTGGTCCCCCTGTGGGTCAAAGATTGGGAGCCAGACACAGCAGTGTTCCACCGCAGTGATCAGAGAGGGTAACCCGTGGAATGCACAGGAGGAGAGGACAGATATCAGAGACAGGAAGAGATAGGAGGCCAATCTGTCTGTATGCAGGCTGGGCTTCAATTACCACAGAGGAACAGAGGAGACCTTATACCCACTTGCTGTGGGGACCCATTTGCAACCTGGTCACCTGTCAGTGCCCTGGACTTCTTTACCTGTGTACCACCAGTAAAAAGGTAAAAGAGACTTCTGCAGTGTGCGTGTGTCATTCCTCTCCGTTTCCAGTGCCCCTCATAGACTGCTCCAACGCTCCCCTATCCCATCCACAGCTCCACTGCAAGCTGCCCCTTCACATTACGCTGCCGCACAGGTCCAGCCCTACCTGAAAGGGGACTTTGCCAACTAGCCGCACTACCATCTACCTCCGGCGGACTGTGGCGGCGCTGGTGACACCTCACCAGAAACTACAGGTGGCGTCACGACAAATTTGCAAATGTCATCCCCTGTAAATAAATTCCCCTTTTTGAAGATATACCCAGGACACGGGCACAGTAGGGGGAGCTCAACTTGCTGCCCTTAGGCAAGATCCCCTATAAATACTGCTGCTGGGGGAGGAGTTAGTTAGAGTGAGCAGACGCTAGGAGAGCTGCGAAGACGTCCTGGTGGTCGGTGCCGTGGTTAGGCCCGAACCAGTGACCTGGAGTGGCCCTTCTGACGTTCCGCAAGCCTAAGTTGGGACAGAAGGCAAGGAGCAGTGAGCCAACATGGGAGTGAGGAACTTGAGGGACTTCGCCCAAAGATGTACCGGACATCGAGGATCCGCACCTGTGGGATACTCCAGGACCACTGAGAACCCCGTCACACCATGGAGGCTTCAGCCACCCGGTCCCCCTGTGGGTCAAAAGAGGGATCCAGACACAGCAGTGTACCACCGCAGTGATCAGAAAGGGTAACTCGGAGACTGCACAGAAGGAGAGACAGACATCATAGTCAGGAAGAGAGAGGAGTCAGGTTGCATGCAGGCTGGGCTTCAATCATTACAGAGGAACAGAGGAGGCCTTATACCCACTTGCTGTGGGGAGCCACTGTGCAATTGGGTCACCTGTCAGTGCCCTGGACGTTTTACCTGCCGTAACATCAGTAAAAGGTAAAAGAGACTTTGCAGTGTGCGTGTGTCATTCCTCTCCATCCCTGTGCCCTTCATAGACTGCTCCAACACTCCTCATCCCATCCACAGCACCACTACAAGCTGCCCCTTCTCCATACACTGCCCTGGAGGTCCAGTCCTATCTGTGGAGGACTTCACCAACTTGCCGCAGTACCATCTACCTCCGGCAGACTGTAGCGGCACTGGTGGCACCTCACCAGAAACTACAGGTGGTGTCACGACAAAACTGTACATAATCCCCTATAAATATTACCCCCTTTTTGGAAGATATCCCAGGACGTGATCAGGCGCGGCCACCACTCCCCGTGACAACAGGAGCGTTAAACCCTTGCGGCCTGATACCCGAGTACCCCAAAGCCTGGGCTCAACACATACTGCATAACTGCAGTCCATTCCCGGCTTAGAAACCAGTGAATCCTTGCAGGCCATAGGAGGAAAGATTGATATGTCTGCAGTCACATAGAGTGACTGCTCAATTGTCATGTTAAACTGGAAAACCCCTTTAATAAATGAAGCCACTGGAATAAATATTCAACCAATTCATTAATAGGTGCATTCCACTTAAAGGGAACCTGTCACCTCTATCTAATCTACCCCTCTCTCCTATCACTAGCTGTCCCTGCACATTCCTAGCTGTACCCTAACCATCCATCTCTGACCTAAAGAGGCCCTACAACAATTTCGAAAAATGAATTTGAACTGACATATGGTCTCCATCTAGTACTCCATGATCCCCTCCTCGCCGTGTTCTAGCATGCCCAGCTGGGTGTCATCCCTCCTGGTGCTTTGCCACCTCCTTTTGGAATCTCCCTCCCTCTCTACCGCTGTAATGGCCAGGCCGAAAGGTTATATCCAGCCCGGTGCATTATGGACCTAATCACCTGATGAAGGCGGAGGATCTGTTGAAACGCGTTGTGATTGTGACCCAAATAAACTAAAGTAAGCATCTAAAAATCTGGCTCCTGTCCCTTTGCAGCGCCCTCAAAACCGCCATTGTTTTTTCTTTATCTGAATTGCTAATCACATGATCGGCCTGGTGCATTATGGGCATAATCACGTGATCGGTCTCATGCATTGTGGGCCTAATCACATGATCGGCCCGGCTCCGGCACATGCTCAATGCACATATTGAAGCACGTGATTAGGCCCACAATGCATCGGGCCGATCATGTGATTAGATCCATAATGCACCGGGCCGATCATGTGATTAGGACCGTAATGCACCATTACAGTGGCAGAGAGGGTGGGAGATTCCAAATGGAGGCGGCAAAGCACCAGGAGGGATGACGCCCAGCAGGGCGTGCTAGAACACAGCGAGGAGGGGATCATGGAGCCTAGAGCCTACCGTTCCAGTCTCCTAGATGGAGACCAAATATAAGTTCAAATTCATTTTTCAAAATCGTTATAGAGCTCCTTTAGTTCAGAGACTGATTGTTAGGGAACAGCTAGGAAGGTACAGGGACAGCTAGTGATAGGAGAGAGGGGTAGATCGAGGTGACAGATTCCTTTAATGAATTAGGAATCTTATAAGTCCCATGCACCTCCAGCACAAATGTTAAGTATATATACACAAAACATACAGTGTGGGTAGGGTCACATTGGAAACCTAAATTGCATTCACCGCATCCGGATCCGGATGCGGTGAACGCAATGGCGGGCACACACATTTTTTTCAAAACTGTGTGCTGAATACCGCACTGCGTTCACCGGATGGCTCAGGATGTGTAATCCTGAGCCATCCGGTAACTGCATAGCTTTCGGTTCCCGATCTGGCAAGTTAATAAAGAGTTAAAATAGCTGACCTAAATGACTTTTTGAGGTCTGTAGGGGGGCTTAGACCCCCCTACAGACCGCCCGCCGACTTCTATAGTGTTCTTCTACAATTTCTCAATGGTCACAGGCTCTTCGGAGCCCGTGCATGTAAACCAAAGGGGCCCCCCCGTATCATTATACTGGGGTGCATAGACCCCTGTATTACAAATAAGCTGTATTGATGTCTAGTAACGGTTAAATGTGTACATTTGCATTGTAAGTATATACTTACAACATTCTTTCGTAGGCAGAGTGAAGGAAATCCATGGGCGGGGCTGTGTGCAGCAGCCTCCGCCCGCTCCTTCTTGATGCCCGCCCCCTCTGGCCGTAATCCAGTGTTTTGAGGGCGGGGACGTCGTTAAAGGGGCGTGGCTAACCGCGGCACATAGTTAGCCACGCCCCTTTAACGACGTCCCCGCCCTCACAAGACTGGATTACGGCCAGAGGGGGCGGGCATCAAGAAGGAGCGGGCGGAGGCTGCTGCACACAGCCCCGCCCATGGATTTCCTTCACTCTGCCTACGAAAGAATGTTGTAAGTATATACTTACAATGCAAATGTACACATTTAACCGTTACTAGACATCAATACAGCTTATTTGTAATACAGGGGTCTATGCACCCCAGTATAGTGATACGGGGGGGCCCCTTTGGTTTACATGCACGGGCTCCGAAGAGCCTGTGACCATTGAGAAATTGTAGAAGAACACTATAGAAATCGGCGGGCGGTCTGTAGGGGGGTCTAAGCCCCCCTACAGACCTCAAAAAGTCATTTAGGTCAGCTATTTTAACTCTTTATTAACTTGCCAGATCGGGAACCGAAAGCTATGCAGTTACCGGATGGCTCAGGATTACACATCCTGAGCCATCCGGTGAACGCAGTGCGGTCCCGGTAAACGCTGCGAAAACTGCTGCCTGCATGATTTTAAACGCAGGCAGCAGTGCCGGATCCGGCCACCGGATGGCTTGTGAAGCCATCCGGTGTTTTGCATAGGCTTCTATCAGGAGCCTTTCCTCGTCCGGTTTTGAGCTTTTTTAAAGCTCAAAACCGGATCAGGATTTTAAACAAAAAACGCCGATGTGACCCTAGCCTATGTTCTGTGTGTGTATAATATTATTTATTCACTTATATAGCACCATTAATTCTACAGCACTTTAGATACATCATCATCATTGTCCCCATTGGGGCACAGAATCTAAATTCTCTATCAGCATGAATTTGTTGTGTGAGAGGAAAGTGGAGAGCTCAGAGGAAACCCATGCAAACACAGGGAGAAAATGTAAACTCCTTGTACATGTTGACCTTGGTGGGATTTGAACCCAGGACCCAAACGATGCAAAGCTACAGTGCTAACCACTGAGCTACCATGCCGCCCTGTGTATATATATTTGTATATATATTTGTGTGTATCAAATTAAAATTTGGGGGGCTAAATGCAAAATTCTATTTGTGGCTGAAAACTAAAACTGCACATCATCCAGAAAACACCATCCCACCATTACACATGGTGGAGGCAGCATCATGCTGTGGGGAGAGTTTTCTGCAACACAGGCAAGAAAGCTGGTCAGAGGTGATGGGAAGATGTATGGAGCTAAATTCAGGCTAAATTCAAGAAATATTGAACTCAATGGACTTACCGTATATACTCGCGTATAAGCCGAGTTTTTCAGCCCAAAAATCGGGCTGAAAAGTCACCCCCTCGGCTTATACGCGAGTCACTGTATTGGGGACCTCGGATACCTGCTGTCAGTAGCGAGTCTGATCTATTCCGAGCGGGTCTTAGCGATTCCGAGCGAGTCTGAGCTATTCCGAGAGGGTCTTAGCGATTCCGAGCGAGTCTGAGCTATTCCGAGAGGGTCTTAGCGATTCTGAGCAATTCCGAGTGATTCTGAGTGAGTCATAGCGATTCTGAGTGAGTCATAGCGATTCTGAGAGCGAGTCTTAGCGATTCTGAGCATTTCTGAGCGATTCTGAGCTAGTCTGAGCGATTCTAAGCGAGTTTACAATCCGAGTCCTGTATTCTGTACTCGGGACTCGGCTTATACACGAGTCAATAGGTTTTTCAAGGTTTTGAGGACAAAAGTAGGGGGGTCGGCTTATACACGGGTCGGCTTATACGCGAGTATATACGGTAGGTCTCTTTTCAACCTAGGAAAATATGTATCTATTAAATCAGTGCATCATTCGTGTGTTTGTTTTTAAAATCAGTTGTCATCAGTGTTTTTAATGGATACATCAATAAATAAATTAATTCCAAAGCTTCTCTAAGGCTAGGGTCACACTTAACAGTGCACCCACGTTAGACAGATGACGTTACTGCAGAGCCCAGCCTGCTGTAACGCTGACCGCTAACGTCGGGTGCTTCCTCTGAACGCTGCTCCATAGAAACCCACTGTTTACTATGGATACAGCTTCACAGGAAGCCCCAGGCACTGCGCTTTTGCAGGAATCACAGGGAAATGTTGCTGACAACGTTTCTCTGTGCATCCTGGATAAGCTCACTGCCTGGGGCGTCCTGTGAAGCTGTATCTATAGTAAACAGTGGGTTTCTATGGAGCAGCGTTCAGAGGAAGCTCCCGACGTTAGCAGTCAGAATTACAGCAGGCTGGGCTCTGCAGTAACGTCATCTGTCTAACGTGGGGGCACTGTTAAGTGTGACCCTAGCCTAAGGCTAAGGTCATAATTGCATCGTGACCCTAGCGTTAACACTATGCAGACAGCATTTCCTGTGCACTCTGCTAAAGCGCACTTCCTGGTGTTTTGTGTGTGGCTTGTTGGAAAGGTACACATCGGGTTCGTATGGGCTGCGTTGTCTGGCAGCGCATAGCATTAACGCTATGCACTGCGGGGGAAATTTCTAAGTTTTAAGCGGATGCACTAGGCTAGGGTCACGACGCAAATGTGACCCTAGCTTTAGGCTAGTTTCACACTTGAATTCCGGTGTGATACAGTGGAAAATGCGTCCGACTGCATCCAGCTTTATTTGTGAAATTGGGTGCAATTGGATGCAACTGCACCGGCATTATGTTGGATTTGATTACCATTTTGATGGTCACAGCTGACTGTAACACCATGATATTTGTGAAAGCTGACAAAAGATAGATAGATAGATAGATAGATAGATAATCCAAAAAAGGAAAAAGCAGCACCAAATAGATATGAAGTGAACCTTTATTGCCAATGGTGTGGCACGCCATTGGCAATAAAGGTTCACTTCATATCTATTTGGTGCTGCTTTTTCCTTTTTTGGATTGTTTACATGGACACTTGACCGGTGTTGAAAAAGCGCTGCATAAGTCTGGTAATATCTGGTGCTGTTCAGTTTTTTTCAGATAGATAGATAGATAGATAGATAGATAGATACATACAGTTTTTAAAGAGGGGTTGCAGCATTCCAAGTTGATGACGCCAAGTCGTTTAATCCAACATATGGCTCAAATGTGGTGATGTTTCGGGCCCACATGCCCTTAGTACAGCCTAATGGCATGTGGGCCCGATACGTTGCCACATTTGTGCCATATGCTGGATTAAACAACTTGTCTTCATCAATTTGGAGTGCTGCAACCCCTCTTTAAAAACTGTATGTATCCACAGGCATCTTGAAAGGGATTGCCTAGATCGCTGTGCACCCATTATACCAGCGCACAGTGCTGCTCCACTCTATTTGTGATAGATAGATAGATTAATTAGATAGATAGATACAGTCATGGCCAAAAGTATTGACACCCCTGCAATTCTGTTAGATAATACTTAGTTTCTTCCTGAAAATGATTGCAATCACAAATTCTTTGGTATTATTATCTTCATTTAATTTGTCTTCAATGAAAAAAACACAAAAAGATTTGTCCTAAAGCCAAATTGGATATAATTCCACACCAAACATAAAAAAGGGGGTGGACAAAAGTATTGGCACCCTTAGAAAAATCATGTGATGCTTCTCTAATTTGTGTAATTAACAGCACCTGTAACTTACCTGTGGCACCTAACAGGTGTTGGCAATAACTAAATCACACTTGCAGCCAGTTGACATGGATTAAAATTGACTCAACCTCTGTCCTGTGTCCTTGTGCGTACCACATTGAGCATGGAGAAAAGAAAGAAGACCAAAGAATTGTCTGAGGACTTGAGAAACCAAATTGTGAGGAAGCATGAGCAATCTCAAGGCTACAAGTCCATCTCCAAAGACCTGAATGTTCCTGTGTCTACCGTGCGCAGTGTCATCAAGAAGTTTAAAGCCCATGGCAGTGTGGCTAATTTCCCTAGATGTGGACGGAAAAGAAAAATTGACAAGAGATTTCAACGCAAGATTGTGCAGATGGTGGATAAAGAACCTCGACTAACATCCAAACAAGCTCAAGCTGCCCTGCAGTCCGAGGGTACAACAGTGTCAACCCGTACTATCCATCGGCGTCTGAATGAAAAGGGACTGTGTAGTAGGAGACCCAGGAAGACCCCACTTCTTACCTTGAGACATAAAAAAGCCAGGCTGGAGTTTGCCAAAACTTACCTGAGAAAGCCTAAAACGTTTTGGAAGAATGTTCTCTCTTTTTGGGCAAAGGCATCAACACAGAGTTTACAGGAGAAATAAAGAGCCATTGAAAGAAAAGAACACGGTCCCTACAGTCAAACATGGCAGAGGTTCCCTGATGTTTTGGGGTTGCTTTGCTGCCTCTGGCACTTGACTGCTTGACCGTGTGCATGGCATTATGAAGTCTGAAGACTACCAACAAATTTTGGTTATAATGTAGGGCCCAGTGTGAGAAAGCTGGGTCTCCCTCAGAGGTCATGGGTCTTCCAGCAGGACAATGACCCAAAACACACTTCAAAAAGCACTAGAAAATGGTTTGAGAGAAAGCACTGGAGACTTCTAAGGTGGCCAGCAATGAGTCCAGACCTGAATCCCATTGAACACCTGTGGAGAGATCTAAAAATGGCAGTTTGGAGAAGGCACCCTTCAAATATCAGGGACCTGGAGCAGTTTGCCAAAGAAGAATGGTCTAAAATTCCAGCAGAGCATTGTAAGAAACTCATTGATGGTTATCGGAAGCAGTTGAGTGCAGTTATTTTGGCTAAAGGTTGTGTAACCAAGTATTAGCCTGAGGGTGCCAATACTTTTGTCCGGCCCATTTTTGGAGTTTTGTGTGAAATGATCAATGTTTTGCTTTTTGCTTCATTCTCTTTTGTGTTTTTTCATTGAAGACAAATTAAATGAAGATAATAATACCAAAGAATTTGTGATTGCAATCATTTTCAGGAAGAAACTGAGTATTATCTGACAGAATTGCAGAGGTGTCAATACTTTTGGCCAACACTGTAGATAGATAGATATAAAAGAGTTTCACTGCAGCACCGTTAGCCCGTTTAGATATGGGCAAAGGACATGTGAGGGGTTAAAATGAATGGATGTAGCGGTGAGCACAATGATTATAGACAATTTGCACCATATTGGTGTATATAGAGTTTCTGCATTACAAAAGAGTTGAGTCCGCTTTTTAAGTAAAAGATTCACGGACAATATAGGTTATTATCTGATAGTTATACTATTATAGTTAGTTTTAGACTCATGGCGAACCGCCGCTGGTTAACGTTGCTTAGCAGCTCAGAACGCAGGCTTAGTACAAACAGAAGTAAAAGTTACCGCGCATGCGCGGGATTCACCTAGTCATCGTGAGATGACGCTACTGGCCAGTAGCTATGGTGATAGTAAACTAGGAGAGACGCATGCCCAGTAGGCACTTCCTCAACGCTGAGATGCAGCACGAGGAGTTCAGACAATGGCGCTGCACTGTAAGTAGATATGAGGGGTTTCAATATAGAGTACATTAACCAATAATGATGGAATTAACAGAGTACACTGAAATGAAATGCTCATTAAGTTTTAAAAGTAGTAGAGACCTATGATAGGAGAAAATAGTATAACATACTTAACACATATAGACACAAAGTGAATCATAGGAAAACAAAAGTACTGTAACTCACTAATTTATGATTAATTTAGGTTATGGAAAAATTAATATCACGATTAATTCAATTTGGTAGACTGTATATAAGGCTGAGGAGTGTAACATGTGATTGCTTGACAAAGGGCGTGTGTGCCCGATACGTGGCCATCTCCTGTCTGTTGTCCAACAGAAGCCAGAAATAAAGGACTACTGATCTTAACTTTGAGGAGTGCTGCAGTGAAACTCTTTTATACGTATGTATGTAAGGCTGTGAAGTAAGCCAGCTGCTCTGCACCCAAATTTGTTTGCTGCTTAAAAGACCTTCTTTCTTTAGATAGATAGATAGATAGATAGATAGATAGATAGATAGATAGATTAGATACCACTACAAAAATCATAGGCAGCACACCAAAATTTAGGGCACATGTGCCCGATACGTTGCCCAATGGTACCTGTGGCCGAAATAAAGGCATAAAGATACATCTAATGACGGAGTGCTGCAGCATTTTTTCAAGTATATATACGTGCTGGGAAGACAGCTGAGCTAATTAGCACCCACTGGGTAGTGCTGCTCTATTTGTTTATAGATAGATAGATCTTACCAGTTTCCTGCTGTTGACTCACCGTTGCCGAGTTCTCACGTCTCAGGCGATGCTTCACTTGTCACGGTTCCGCGCCTGATGCTGTGGGGCCCGGTGGTCAAATGAAAAAGGGAAAAGGGATTGGGATTTAGTATTGATTGTCGTGACGCCACCTGTGGGAGTCCGGTGATGGCGCCGGCGCTGCTTGGGCCTCCGGGGGATGTGCGGCAGCTAGATGGGATGCTCCTCACAGCATGAGCAGTAGTCCCCAGGGCCAGGAGCTGCACTGGATGGAATACGGCAGCTCGGTTGTTTTTATGAGCAAGGGTTAATAACAGTTATGAAAGAAATGCACTGACACCGTGATCCTCTGTAACGGGTCTTTACTGTAAGTTCGGTGCGGTACACGGTATACAGTTCTTTAGGTAACGGACCGGGTGGTCCCAGTGATGAACAGCCTCTGTCCAGAGCTCCACAGTGTTCCTCTGTTACTGACTGTCCTATTCTTGTTGCCGTTGCTGCCTTAGTGCACCAGTTCAAGGCACTGGGAATCTCTATTGGATTACCTTAGCCGGGTTTCCAACCTGGGCTGTAAAGGATCCAGAGTCTCAATAGTGGGTACCCTGCTGGTAAGACTGCTGGGTGAGCGGCTGTAGTGAGGCGCTCCTAAAAAGCTACTCCGTCACTCCGGTTTTGCAGAACAGCGGTGGACGACTGACTGTCTCGGAACCGGTGTCCGGTAGGACTGAGGCATGGGTGTCTTTGAACCCGTTGATTAAGTTGCTATTTGCCCGCTTTCTTGTCTGGGTCACCATTTGTTGGTGCCCTCCCGGTTAGTTGCTTTTCCAGGGCTGCACGGCACTGTGCAGACACCTGCTCCTTTCCTCCTTCTTCCACGTACTCTCTCTGTCTCACTTGCTGTTCTCCTCTTTCCCCACACTACACTTTACACTCCTCCCACCAGGACCTGATTGGTCCTCTACCTCTGAGTAGTGCATGTGGTATATGGAGCTCTGGATTTAACCATTTCATCACTGAGACAGAAGATATTACATCTTCAGTCAGGGATGCAATACCTTCCTGTGACGCACTCGTTGCGGGGCGCCACACTGTCCCACTGCTTAGTTCTGGGGCTGCACATTAAGCTTTATGAATATTCACTGCACTGACCAGCATTGGCCAATTACAGAAGCTCATTTTATGTGAGAGCATCTATCATTGCCTGTTGCACTTCGGCTAGGGTCACACTGAACAGTGCACCCACGTTAGCCGGATGACGTTACAGCTGAGCCCAGCCTGCTGTAATTCTGACTGCTAACGTCGGGTGCTTCCTCTGAACGCTGCTCCATAGAAACCCACTGTTTACTATGGATACAGCTTCACAGGAAGCCCCAGGCAGTGTGCTTTTGCAGAGCGCACAGGGATACGTTGCTGACAAACCGGATAAACCGGATCCGGTAGCATCCGGTGTCTCCCGAGGGCAAAAAAATGCTAGTGTAAAGCCACCCTTAATTGGTAGAATTAACTTGCCCAGATCAAACAATGCCCACATTATATCCTCAGTTCTGAACATCTGTAATAACACTCAGGATCCCAGCACGCACACACAGTGAATGCTGTCAATCAAACTAAGTGCAAAGCATGCTAATTAAGGAGGCGGAATTCTGTACTCAGCACATAAGAATATCATTTGCATATGAAATAGTTTTTTTTTTCTCTACTGCTGCAAAAGTGAAATCTATATCACTATGTATGCTTATGTTACATATTCCATGGTCTATAAAAGAGTGAAGTATTGACATGTGTCAGACACACAGCAGAAGTTCTGACTGGATTTACCAGGTAGAAAATCCACTGCTTATTACAATATGAGCAGAACCATACACCAGTCGTATACCGCAGCAAAATTTGTCATTCACAGTATGTCAGTGTATTCTGCAGCATTTCTTCAGCAGAATTTCAACTATTGCAATGCAGAGGATGAAATCTACAGTATATACAGTGGTGTGAAAAGGTGTTTGCCCCTTCCTGATTTCTTAATCTTTGGCATGTTTGTCACGTTTAGGCCAGGGTCACACATGACCTCCGTTTTGCCCTGGATTCGTTTTTGGATTCAGTTTTTTGGCTTTTTTTTTCTAAGTCCAAAAACGCATGTCCATTAACGGATGGTGCACTTAAGGGTGGCGTCACACGCTTCAATTTTATGAACGATATTGTTAGCGATCACATGCACGTATCGTTCAGATCGCTGGTGAGCTGTCACACAGACAGACTCACCAGCGATCAATAGACCAGAGACATCGTGGAAACGATTTAAATATCGTTTCCACGATGTCTTGCTCCCGCTGCCAGCCTGCAGTAAGCTGGAGCAGGCTGGTCTCCAAGGTAAACTGCGGGTATCTAGGCAGAGCGCGCTGCCTAGATACCCGATGTGTACCTTAGTTACCAGCCTCCTCCGCTCACCGGCTGGTATCTAAGGTACACAGTGGGTAACTGGGGTCACCAGCCGGTGAGCGGAGGAGGCTGGTAACTAAGGTACACGTCGGGTATCTAGGCAGCGCGCGCTGCCTAGATACCCGCAGTTTTCCTTGGATACCAGCTCCCAGCGCTTGTGAGAGGCGCTGGGAGCAATGTTATCGGTCGTCTGCCAGTGTCACACGCAGCGATGCTGCGTGTCCACCGGCCGACCAACGACAGATTTGTGAACATGTTCACAAATCTGCGATCAAACAATTAAGCGATTTTACATTGTAAAATCGCTTGATTACACGCAGCGATGCACAAACGATATCGCTTAAGCAATCAAAAAAGCAGATCGCTCAAGCGATATCGTTCATAAAATTGAAGCGTGTGACGTGGCCATAAGTGTCAATGCGTTTTTCAAAAACGCTATGCCGTTTTTCCCTGCCTCTAAAAAACGTTGCTAGCATTAAAAAAAATATGTGTTTTTTTAACATGGGGCCCTATGGGAAACGCATATAGGGTAGGGTCACATTGCAAACATGAATTGCATTCACCGCATCCGGATCCGGATGCGGTGAATGCAATTCCGGTCACACACATTTTTATTCAAAAATGTGTGCAGAATACCGCACTGCGGTCACCGGATGGCTCAGGATGTGTAATCCTGAGCCATCCGGTAACTGCAGAGTGTGCGGATCCCGATCGGCCAAGTTAATAAAGATTTAATTTAAGTACAGAACTGACTGTTAGAGGTCTGTAGGGGGGCTTAGACCCCCCCTACAGACCGGGCGGCCACTTCTATAGTGTTCTTCTACAATTGTACCTATGGCACGGGCTGATCTGAGCTCCGTGCATGTGATCCAAATATCCCCCCTCCCCCTATCACTATACAGGGGTGCATACACCCCTGTAGTACAGTACTGCTTTATTTAAGTTATAAACAGCAAGATTTGTCCCAAACGGAAGATAATTAGATATTTACATGTTCCATAGGCAGAGTCGAGTGATTTCCATGGGCGGGGCTGTGTGCAGTAGCCTCCGCCCGCTCCTTCTTGATGCCCGCCCCCTCTGGCCGTAATCCAGTGTTGTGGGGGTGGCCGAGTCGTTAAAGGGGCGTGGCTAACCATGAGCCGCGGTTAGCCATGCCCCTTTAACGACTCGGCCACCCCCACAACACTGGATTACGGCCAGAGGGGGCGGGCATCAAGAAGGAGCGGGCGGAGGCTACTGCACACAGCCCCGCCCATGGAAATCACTCGACTCTGCCTATGGAACATGTAAATATCTAATTATCTTCCGTTTGGGACAAATCTTGCTGTTTATAACTTAAATAAAGCAGTACTGTACTACAGGGGTGTATGCACCCCTGTATAGTGATAGGGGGAGGGGGGATATTTGGATCACATGCACGGAGCTCAGATCAGCCCGTGCCATAGGTACAATTGTAGAAGAACACTATAGAAGTGGCCGCCCGGTCTGTAGGGGGGGGTCTAAGCCCCCCTACAGACCTCTAACAGTCAGTTCTGTACTTAAATTAAATCTTTATTAACTTGGCCGATCGGGATCCGCACACTCTGCAGTTACCGGATGGCTCAGGATTACACATCCTGAGCCATCCGGTGACCGCAGTGCGGTCCCAGAAACGCTGCGAAAACTGCTGCCTGCATGATTTTAAACGCAGGCAGCAGTGCCGGATCCGGCCACCGGATGGCTTGTGAAGCCATCCGGTGTTTTGCATAGGCTTCCATCAGGAGCCTTTCCTGGTCCGGTTTTGAGCTTTTTTAAAGCTCAAAACCGGATCAGGATTTTAAACAAAAAACGCCAATGTGACCCTACCCATACATATAGGTACATATAGGTACCATGGGTTAATGCATATGCGTTGTGAGGTAGCACCCGGGGAACCCGCTTGCAAAACGACAAGAACACGTGTTTTTAAGTTAACCAATGTCTACCCGTTTATTTTCACATATTAATCACATAACCCGGGTAGCATGTTTCACACATATCACATTGATTAACAACACTTTACATAAACACCATACATTTACATTTAACATCACAACACTTATATTGCACATAACGATTTATAGTAACCCGGGACCTGTAACCACGACTCTCTGTCCCCATTGGAGCTCTACTAACAGCTCCCATGGTGGCTACGGCCTCCGGCCTACTTACACATCTTACAGTACCTTTATAATAAATACATTTGATATACTTCGATGATGACCCTTCCGGGTTCATAACAGGGATTGGCAAACCCTAGTAACGCGGGGCTGCGGCCTCCGGCCTAACCACGCGTTACACAGTACGGGAGCCCTTCTAACCCCTGCTTCTGACCTTCGTTACATACGCCTCAACGGGCCCTGTGGGTCCCAATGGCGGTACCTGCCGCCTGGCTTTAGTCCCCCAGCATGATGATATACATTCACCCGTAGTCAGGAATCCTGCCTGACCGGGACCTTACACACCGTATGTGATCCATCATTCAAACGTCCATGGATCACACACCTGCTCACAGCCCACATCCATGGACTGTGGCCCCTCCATGGCCCATTACAGGGACTGGCAAACCATAGTACACGGGAACCACATCCGATACCTACTAGGAGCCCTCTTACCCCTGTCTCTGGCACCACAGGCACACTCACCCCATTAGAGGTCGTGGTTGAGGGACGGGTACCCTCTGCAAGCAGCAGGGCAAGCCTCCCTCTCGTCCCAAGGACGGAACGCCTCCAACATCATCCATACCAGCTGGGTCACTGTCTCTCCACAGCATTATACATGGGTCTTACATAGGTCATCATCTCTCATTCAGGGCCATTACTTACGCCCTCATACACATAGTTCATCGGGTCCCTTAACTGAGTACTCTGACTCGGACCCAAAGGCGGTCTATGCCCGCTTGGCACACTACATACAATTGCCTCCACGGGCTACATACATTCCGGTTTATCAGGACCTTTAACGGACTCCACTGAGTCGGTCCCAAGGGCGGTCTATACTCGCCTAACATGATTTACGCACACCAGGTGCACAGTTCACACTATCGCTCGGGAACTGCTTTCTTACCGGGCACGGATCCGGGTCTCGCTACCTGGGTCACAGGTTCCACCAGGCATCCCCACAGGCTCCTTTCCCGGGCGTGTTTCACCCCACGCCCGGTCTAGCGTCCACGGGTCAACCACAGCTTCCCCCTCCAGGTGCGGACACGACCCCGGACCTCGGCACCGGCATGGAGCTAGCATACTCCCATCATGTCATGCACACAGAGCCTTGGACTGCTCTGCACTCAGGCTGGTCTCAGCTTCCATCCCAATCACTCTCAGCTTCCAGGATCAAGCTCAGCCTCCAGAATGATGAATCTCTCACAATCACTCAGGTGGCCGGCTCTTATCGTGCCAGCCACTCCCACATGGACACACCCCCTCAGCTGCTAATCATCAGCTTCCACACAGCTCAGGTTAACTCCCTGTGTTCCGGGTTGTCAGCACTCACTCATCACATCCTATTCCTCATGGACTCCTCTCACTCTCACTGCCGCTCATTAGGCTCATGAACTCATTGTGTTCAGGTTGGTTCACACCGTATTACCATCACAGGAAAACCGGCCAGTGTGCACAGGATCATGCTCTGATCCTACATGTGATGTACCCCGGCCATGCGGATCATGCCGGCGGTGCCTCACATACCCCCCTCCTTGTTTACACCCGTGGGTAGGGGTTAAACACACGGCCCTGACAAGTCGGGTGACAGCGTCGCTCCTGGCTTGTGAATAAGGGTCACACACACTGCCGGCTCGTACACCTAGGACACCGGTAAACCGTGTCCTAACCTCCCCCCTCCTTGTTCAGACCAGTGGGGGATGAACACACTGCCATAGGAGCCGGGCCACCACACAACACCTTGTGGCACCGCTCTCGGTTTGTATACCTGTGACTCCTGTCCAACCTCCCCCCTCCTTGCTTAAACCAGCAGGGGCAAACACAGTTCATAGAATCCGGATGTGGCGTTGTCTTGGCAACTTCGTGACCCCTCGGGCCACCGGAACCTTGATCACGCCGACTTTGACTTCGGGACCCCTAGGGCCGCCCGATACTTTGAGTACGACGTCTTCGTGACCTCGCCAGGTCACCGGCAAGAGGCTAGGGTGCGTCGTGCGGTTGCCCATAGCAACCAAGTCCATATAAAGTGCATCAACAGAATTGTCCATATAAGGTGCTCCGGCACCACAGCCCTCGGCTGTACCAACCCCCCTTTGTAACTGGGGTGCATTCCTCACCGGGCAACCTTGCCCGCATTCTCCACCATATGTGAGGTAGCACCCGGGGAACCCGCTTGCAAAACGACAAGAACACGTGTTTTTAAGTTAACCAATGTCTACCCGTTTATTTTCACATATTAATCACATAACCCGGGTAGCATGTTTCACACATATCACATTGATTAACAACACTTTACATAAACACCATACATTTACATTTAACATCACAACACTTATATTGCACATAACGATTTATAGTAACCCGGGACCTGTAACCACGACTCTCTGTCCCCATTGGAGCTCTACTAACAGCTCCCATGGTGGCTACGGCCTCCGGCCTACTTACACATCTTACAGTACCTTTATAATAAATACATTTGATATACTTCGATGATGACCCTTCCGGGTTCATAACAGGGATTGGCAAACCCTAGTAACGCGGGGCTGCGGCCTCCGGCCTAACCACGCGTTACACAGTACGGGAGCCCTTCTAACCCCTGCTTCTGACCTTCGTTACATACGCCTCAACGGGCCCTGTGGGTCCCAATGGCGGTACCTGCCGCCTGGCTTTAGTCCCCCAGCATGATGATATACATTCACCCGTAGTCAGGAATCCTGCCTGACCGGGACCTTACACACCGTATGTGATCCATCATTCAAACGTCCATGGATCACACACCTGCTCACAGCCCACATCCATGGACTGTGGCCCCTCCATGGCCC
Source organism: Allobates femoralis (assembly GCA_033576535.1). Lineage (NCBI taxonomy): Eukaryota > Metazoa > Chordata > Amphibia > Anura > Aromobatidae > Allobates > Allobates femoralis. Next base: position 134,423,436 of record JARQOC010000006.1, read on the forward strand.
ATTACAGGGACTGGCAAACCATAGTACACGGGAACCACATCCGATACCTACTAGGAGCCCTCTTACCCCTATCTCTGGCACCACAGGCACACTCACCCCATTAGAGGTCGTGGTTGAGGGACGGGTACCCTCTGCAAGCAGCAGGGCAAGCCTCCCTCTCGTCCCAAGGACGGAACGCCTCCAACATCATCCATACCAGCTGGGTCACTGTCTCTCCACAGCATTATACATGGGTCTTACATAGGTCATCATCTCTCATTCAGGGCCATTACTTACGCCCTCATACACATAGTTCATCGGGTCCCTTAACTGAGTACTCTGACTCGGACCCAAAGGCGGTCTATGCCCGCTTGGCACACTACATACAATTGCCTCCACGGGCTACATACATTCCGGTTTATCAGGACCTTTAACGGACTCCACTGAGTCGGTCCCAAGGGCGGTCTATACTCGCCTAACATGATTTACGCACACCAGGTGCACAGTTCACACTATCGCTCGGGAACTGCTTTCTTACCGGGCATGGATCCGGGTCTCGCTACCTGGGTCACAGGTTCCACCAGGCATCCCCACAGGCTCCTTTCCCGGGCGTGTTTCACCCCACGCCCGGTCTAGCGTCCACGGGTCAACCACAGCTTCCCCCTCCAGGTGCGGACACGACCCCGGACCTCGGCACCGGCATGGAGCTAGCATACTCCCATCATGTCATGCACACAGAGCCTTGGACTGCTCTGCACTCAGGCTGGTCTCAGCTTCCATCCCAATCACTCTCAGCTTCCAGGATCAAGCTCAGCCTCCAGAATGATGAATCTCTCACAATCACTCAGGTGGCCGGCTCTTATCGTGCCAGCCACTCCCACATGGACACACACCCCTCAGCTGCTAATCATCAGCTTCCACACAGCTCAGGTTAACTCCCTGTGTTCCGGGTTGTCAGCACTCACTCATCACATCCTATTCCTCATGGACTCCTCTCACTCTCACTGCCGCTCATTAGGCTCATGAACTCATTGTGTTCAGGTTGGTTCACACCGTATTACCATCACAGGAAAACCGGCCAGTGTGCACAGGATCATGCTCTGATCCTACATGTGATGTACCCCGGCCATGCGGATCATGCCGGCGGTGCCTCACAGCGTTTTTTTAGAAAAATGACAAAATCCAAAAAACGTTCAGGGTCACAGGAGGCACAAAAAAGTACCCTAACAAAAACGGATCCGTTTTTATAAACACTATAAAAAACGGATTGCCATGTGTGACCCTAGCCTTAAAGTTGAAACCAGAAGTTTACACACACTATATTAAAAGACACGTATGCATTTTATTTTCTCACTATCTGATGGGAAATCAGAATAAACCTTTTAGATCAATTAGGATTACCATAAATATTTATATTTGCCAAGCGCCAGAATAATGAGAGAGACAAAATGTTTTAGGGCATTTTTGTTACTTTCTGCAAAGTCAAAAGTTTACATACATTTTATTAGTATTTGGTACCATTGCCCTTAAACTTTATGAGTTGGGTCAAACATTTTGGACACCTTCCACAAGCCTCTCACAATAGTTGGTAGGAATTTGTGGCCATTCCTCCTGACAGAACTAGTGTAACTGAGCCATTTTTGTAGGTCACTTTGTTCGCACCTGCCTTTTCAGCTTTCGAGAGCATAACTCTATCTTCATCAGGTGGTACCTTAAGGGTGGAAAAATACTATCCAACTTACATGTGAGTCTCTCGGACGAGATTCGGATCAGTGACCCTGAATGGCCTCTCCATCTCTGGACGGGAGTGTCAGCTGCTTGTGATTTTGTGCAGCATCAGACTTCCGTCCAGCGAGGGAGAGGCCGTTCAGGATCACTGATCTGAGTCTCGTCCGAGAGATTCACATGTAAGTAGAACAGTGTGTTTCCAGCCTAAAGATTGTCCTAATATACAGTACTCCTCTACCCTAGCACTTCTTAGACCACTATATCTTCTCCTTCTATAATCCACGTCCCTTCTGAGGGTAAGTGGCAGGAGCTGCTCTGGGTTTTGATAATTCATCATCCAGGGGTAATAGGACCTGCAGTGATGTATTTCTGGTTACGGCTTCTCGCAATCACGTGAAAGCAAGCAGGAAGAGCCGCAGTGAGTGGCGATGTTCAGCGTCCTCATCTCTACCCTACAAACTGAGATTATGCAGGAGTGCACAATCCTATAGGTACCTTTACACGCTGCCACTGGGGGGTAGCAACTGCCCGGCAATCGGGATTTTTGTCACTGTTGCCTTGAAATTGCTACGAAGTTGCAGCGTGTAATTTGGGAAAGTGATCGGGTTTCTCGCAGTTGCTCCGGGTAGCGGTTTCTGAGCCGTGTTCTAAAATCTGAGGCAACCCTAAGGGTGAATTGCCCTGGTAGTGGCGTGTAAACGGGCGATAGGGATGTAATCTGCGTCACCTAGTGATTTCCCAGAGGCGTGCCACAGCGTGCTGGATACCGCGCCCCATCAGCGATGATTGGTGGGGCTACTGTGTTACCATTGGCTGTCCCTTCACAGGGCGCCATATTTAAAGAGCTGTCCATTCACACTACACAATTGCAATGGCGTCATGTATTAGCCAGCCTCCCAGCGTAGGCTGGCCAATCATGACGCTATTGCGTTGTCCAATCAACGTGTTAGCGTCACGGAATACACAAGTCTGTCACACCTATGTTCTTGCGGCGCTAAAGATGTACACCCATATTCCTTTGTGGATAGCAGCGTGTGAAGCGGCGATGGTATTCAACAGGAAGTTATCTGCAGGATTTTTGGAACTTCCGGGGAACCATGATACCTTGAGTTGACAACGCAATTGCGACGTGTACATGCGGAATCGGCGATCGTTACAAACCGTTAAAAAACGTGCACGCACATGTACGGTTTATACCGATTGCCAGTGATAGTGGCGGCATGTAAAGGTACCTTAGGAGGTGAGTGATCACTCAGCCCCAGCGTATCATAGCCAATGGAACACCAGGTGCTACTCATTTTGTGCTCCCTGTCTTTTGTCTTATTTCCAAATTGTTTAAAGGCATAGTAATCATGGAGTATGTAAAGTTGTGACTTTGAAGAAAGTAATAAAAATGCCCTAAAAATTCTCTCATCATTCTGCCATTTGGTAAATATAAATATTTATGGTTATCTTAATTGACCTAAAATGAGAAAGGTTTATTCCCATTTCATGTTAGACAGTGAGAAAAACATGCATATGTGTTTTTCAATATAGTGTATGTAAACTTCCGATTTAGCTAGGGTCACACATGG